>BROF01003938.1:8543-40424 GCA_024346535.1 Eptatretus burgeri
AAACACCCTCCTCACCAGAAAACCTGGTGGGGGAGACGGTTTAGTCGCCGACAACCCGACCATGGAACAGGTTAGTACAGGTTTACATGGTACCTGTAGCAGGTCACAGATCGAACCTGACCTGACGCTTATCTGATTTCAATTATTTTTCAATGGTAGGGGATTCCCCATCTCTGATGGTATATATTTTTTATTATTCCATTTCATTGAGAAGTAAAATCTGGAAGTGTTTTACAAAAACGTAAGAATTAAGGGAAATGCAAGTGTCATAAGATAAGCTCGAAAGAGATACTTAAAAATTGGAATTGATGAGGCGAAATGGCAGGTTCCACAGTTTAGGAGAATCTCTGAAGAATGCTCAACCATCAAAAGTCTAACTTGATGCCAAGAACTACCAAAAGATTCCCATTGCTTAGCAACATTCTTGCAGGGGTGGAAGTTGTGATTAGGTCAGCAATGCTCAGCAGAAACTAATTCATGTATTTGGCTTTATCCAAGGGACGTTCAAATGTTCTAGTGAGCAGGTTAGGTTATTCATTGGGTCCCCCTGGCACTGTAGTGCTTTTTTTTTTTTTAGCTCTCCTGGAACATAGTTGGAACATCGTTCAGGTGATTAGGCCGTAATCTATTGGATCCACAAATGGCTAGAAAAACATTTTTTGCCCAATCACAAATTACGTTGAAATAGTTATTTCCCATACATTTCAATGCTCTGATTTCAAAAATACTTCCACAAGCGATATTCCCTCTCGCAGAGGAGTTATTAGACTTTGAATGTATGCGGGTGGGGGCTGACAAACTCGTCAAGTGAATGTGCTTTTGGCCAAGAAGAAACGTATCTTTGCATTGACAAAGACATTTATTGCTGTCTGATATACAGTAATAACCATAACAGAAGTATCACATTTAGTACCAAGAACATACAAATGTGATGAATTGCACCATCTGGTGAAAAATTTCGTACTCGTCATCTTCCTCACTGTCCGACAGAGTATCGGCTCCATTAGAGTCATACTGTTCAGCCAAGTTTTTCCACCAATGCTCTGACTCCGAACTACACGACATGGCCAAAAGTATGCGGACACCGCTTCTAATTGGTGGTTTCGGCTATTTCAGCCACACCCATTGCTGACAGGTGTATAAAATCAAGCACACAGCCTGCAATCTCCATCGACAAACATTGGCAGTAGAATGGGCCGTACTGAAGAACTCGGTGACTTTTCAATGTGGCACCGACAAAGGATGCCACCTTTCCAACAAATCAGTTCATCAAATTTCTGGCCTGCGAGAGCTACCCCGGTCAACTATAAGTTCTGTTATTGTGAAAAGGAAACATCTAGAAGCAACAACAGCTCAGCCGTGAAGTGGTAGGCTACACAAGCTCACAGAATGAGTCTGCCGAGTGCTGAAGTGTGTCGTGCAGAAAAATCTTCTCGTCCGTTGCAACACTCACTCCCAAGTTCCAAACTGACTCTGGAAGCAACGTCAGCACAAACACTGTTCATCGAGAGCTTCATGAAATGGGTTTCCATGGCCAAGCAGCCGCACACAAGTCTAAGATCACCATGTGCAATGCCAAACGTTGGCTGGAGTGGTGTAAAGCTCACCGCCATTGGTCTCTGGAGCAATGGAAATGTGTTCTCTGGAATGATGAATCATGCTTCACCATCTGGCAGTCTGACGGACAAATCTGGGTTTGGTTTGGGATGCCAAACCTGGGGATGCCAAGAGAAAGCTACCTACCAGAATGTATAGTGCCAACTGTAAAGTTTGGTGGAGGAGGAGTAATGATCTGGGGCTGTTTTTCATGGTTCGGGCTTGGCCCCTTAGTTCCAGTGAAGGGAAATCTTAATGCCTCAGCATACAATGGCATTCTAGATGATTCTGTGCTTCCAACTTTGTGGCAACAGTTTAGGGAAGGCCCTTTCCTGTTTCAGCATGACAATGTCCCCGTAAACAAAGCGAGGTCCTTACAGAAATGGTTTGTCGAGATCGGTGTGGAAGAACTTGACTGACCTGCACAGAGTCCTGACCTCAACCCCATCAAACACCTTTGGAATTAATTGGAACACCGACTGCGAACCAGACCTAATTTCCAAACATCATTGCCTGATCTCACTAATGCTCTTGTGGCTGAATGGAAGCAAATCCCCGCAACAATGTTCCAACATCTAATGGAAAGCCTTTCCAGAAGAGTGGAGGCTGTTATAGCAGCAAAGGGGGGGACGAACTCCATATTAATGCCCATGATTTTGGAATGAGATGCTGGACAAGCAAGTGTCCACATACTTTTGGC
Source organism: Eptatretus burgeri (assembly GCA_024346535.1). NCBI lineage: Eukaryota > Metazoa > Chordata > Myxini > Myxiniformes > Myxinidae > Eptatretus > Eptatretus burgeri. The sequence goes on from BROF01003938.1 coordinate 10,840, forward strand.
CATGTCGTGTACATGAACAAAGTTCAGAACATTCAAATCCTGCTGCTCGACACGCACAACGTTTTGTGTTGCATCGACTCTTTGTACAATGACAGTGGATTAACGTGAGTACGTCTCTGGCAGCTCGGAGTCTCTGCATCCATATAACGGCACATTTGCCGTCTGTCAAGATCCAGCCGTGGCGGTCAGGTGAGGGTGCATTCATCTCCTGCTGCAGTGCCTTCCGATGGATGGTCGACTGGTAATTTGCATGGAGGGAGTGTTGAAAGAGCGCATCTTTCGTAGGAAGTACACTTTGATCATCATTATTGGGACCAACACAAAAACTACTGTATCTAGCAGTGTCTACGTCCGAAACCTTCTGGTTGTACATGACACGTGAATGCCTGAAGTTTTAAGAATAAGTCTTCTGACAAACTTAAGGACTATCCTCGTTCACAAAGTGCCTGTTGGTAGTCTGATGATTTGGTGACAAGATCGAAAAGGGGCTTTTTACCCTTTCCCCGAAGCACGCTAACTATTTCACAGCCAGTATAAATGTGGAGCCCAATTAGAGCTTCACACAGTTTATCACTGACTGCTGATCAGACTTTTTTTAATGTCCAGAATGCATTGTTACCTCTTCATACCAGTGTACAGGTGCAAGGCCTCCATGCCAATCGTGCCACCAAGGGACAGCAACAGGGTTGCTACATCGGTGTCGGGGCTAATGATCAGCACCTTGGAACTCGGTTTCCTCTTACTTGTGTGGTGAGTCTGCAACAGAATCGTGCAACGGCCACACTTGTGCCGTTTTGCCAGGCCATCCAACTCCGATCTAATGAGATTGGCTAATCCGCCCATGGTTTGGGGGAGGTGAGTAACCAGTTTATGAACGAGTACTATGCCATCAACCAGTACCACATCATACGGAACTACTTCATGCAACAATGGAGAAATGCATTTCCCCTCGATTTCATTTATCGGCACACTCTTGTCTGTTTGAGTCAAAGTGCCATCACAGTATGCGAGCACATAGGGAATAGGTCCGAGGGAATATGACAGTATCTCATTCATGTCCAAGTTTCGTTGTCGACGAACAACCAGCATCCTCAGGTACAATTTCTGATCAGCGATCTACAAGTTCCTGACCTACTTTCCGACTGCTAACTGCTTTCGATTGATTTGAGAATGTCTTTACTAATGTGGATTTTCATCGTCCGATTACAGTAAGTAAATTAGAGTTGATCCTGTCTTTCATGAAGCTGTGAAACAAGTCTCTTCCAATACCTCCACTTCCAAGTAGATTGCTTTGAACGTTTCAATCCACCATGACGACTGATGTGATGTTAACCAGATCAGGTTGATCTTCAAATGGATCGATCATCTCTTCATGGCAACGAATAATGCAATTTACGTCGCGCTCGTCCCGTACTTTTCACGTGGAGTCAAGATCTTTCTTGTCTCTGTGATGATCGGTCAAACCTGACAGCACCTTCAACATACTCGTCCAACGTAGGCTCTGACGAAGCACCAGTCATCCGAGCAATAGCATTCCACATTGGAATAGGCACACAAGATTGAGCTTTATCCACGGTGAAGTCTGCAGGACTTTGGGGCCAGTTGTGGGAGAATTCAGGGTGCTTTTCCAACAGCCATCGTAAACCCAAAGCTGAATCGTACAACTTCTTCATGTCCATGGAACTGGCATCTTCCAAGCCATAACTGGAGATTTCGTATTCACCGTTCGATTCCGTGTGCATTTTGGATGACGAAGACGAGCTGTGGTGTCGAATGAGCCTTTCTGGAGCTGTATTCTCAAAGAAAATAAACTCGCTTTCTGTAGTCGAGTCGGGAGAGCTGAACTTCATGAGCGGGTACTTTTCCTGCCTTCGTTGCTTCAGCTTCCAGGTCCTGAAAAACAATCGGCAAGTGAATAACTCCCCTGAAGGCGTCGTGAAAACCAACAGCCACCCGTTACGGCTTCATTTAGAGGCGTACTGGCATCACTTTAACTTAGCTGCAGTCGAGTCGGAATGCAGTTTTCATCAACAGGAGACATTTGGAAAACAACAATCAGGAAAAATGCATCCGTGTGACCATATCTGTTGGAGGATGCGTCCAGATTTTCTTCCTCCTGGGGCAGTGTTGATGAACAACTTCAGCAGCTTGGTCACGCGCATGACCTGCTCATCACCGATGATTCTTTTTTTCCAACACATCTCTTCAAAGTACGTCAAACGTCCTTTGGAATTTCGCTCTCTGTTTGTTTTCTTTACTTCAGTCCTACAAACATCAACTTTATTCAGGGAAACACAAAGGTGAAGTGGGTGAACGGCAATCTATTTATACTAGGCTGTTCATGAGTTGACGAGAGAATCGTAGCAGGAAAATCAAAGCAAGGTCAAATTTGAGGAATTCACTCAGTGGGAGATGATTTGCGAGGAGGACACTCACAGCTCATCAGGGCGATCCCCGAGATGAACTCGGAGATTGCGCGTGTAGGTGGTTTAACAAATTTTGCCATATTTTACTTCAATTGCCGCACAATCTTTGTCCCTTATCTTCCTCATTGTGGTTTCATCTCGACGTTCCGTGGCTGCACTTCTCGGTCAACCTTAAATGGAGAGAAAGTACACCCGAAACATGTCTTTGATCGAAATGATATTAACATGACAGGATGGAGGAAGAAAACTTCAATTTACTGGAGATGTCAAATCAGAATGATGAAGAATAACACAATTATTTGCTGACAATCTATCAGCCTATTGATCAAATAGCATACCTCCATCTCAAGTTTCCTCTGTCATCAAGATATCCCACTGCCATTTTTCTTTAACTTTCACCCATTTGTCAACACTGTCGCAGATGATACACAGGTGCGAGCACATGTTCAAATCTTGCATCAGCAACTGGTGAAAACAGGGAGCATAAGCACTTTGGCGACGATGGCTTGTCAGCACAGGATTGTCTGGTCATCAGTACTCGGTTCTCGTTTAGCAACCCTCTTCTGCACACGGGTTGCTCACTGAATGTTCGTGAATCTTGCGTAACATCTCAAGTGGTCCCCAAATTCCTCAGGGTCTGGAGGTGAAGCTGACTCCATTAATAAAATATAAAAAATGATGCACACTGCTGGGGAATCCATTTTTCATTTGGTAGATCAAAGTGAATCCAAGTTCATAGTGGAACCGAAGCTCACTCGGAACATGCATTCCAAAGTTCATTCTCTAAGCCGTCAACAGATTTGATAAGTTTATGCATGCAAGGGTAACAGGAAAACAAGGTACCTAGGTCATTGACCTAACAAATGTCCACTGACATGTCTTGTAATGTAATTGGTAAGCTAACCTACTTTCTTTCAAGAGTGCTTGGCACTTGGCTTTGTCGCTTCAAATTCTCGTTGGCCCTCGTCATTAATTTCCATCCATTTTTCCGCAAAATTCTGCACTCCGTCCCAACTTTTTTTCGTTAAATTTCTTTAGTTTGGCATATTTCTAGCCCTCCACATGAATAATACACCATATTTCATGCATTTTCATTCATTTTAATGACGAAAAACATTAAAATATTGACAAATGACAGTATAGAAAGCGAAACCGGAACCTCATTCCCGGGTGGCGATCCGTGGCGCTGATTAGCTGAGAGCGTGCAATTATATGATGTGCAGGGGTTTCCTAAGAAGCCGGTTACCGGCGACCCGCAGCCGTCTACTCAGAGAAAAAATGTCAAAGGTTGCTGCCTACTGACTTCAGAGCCAATTTTTCGATTTTTTTTTTTTTTTTGTCACCACGAAATCTCTACATCCCCCTGTTTTGACATCCGAGAAATGGAATATGGTTTCCTTAATAAATGCCAGTTCATCTACACTATTATTATGTCACACTCACTTCATATTGCTCACTGTACTCCACCATGTGCAGTATCATCTCCCTATTAAGAACAAAGGTATGGCCCAAATGTTACTAAAATGCCTCTTTAAAAGTGCTTAGATACTCCATCTTCCAGACACCTTGGTGTGCCCTAAACCATGGCCTTAAATTAATGAACCCTGTTTAAAAGCTGCTTGAACTAACTAAACAGTATAGCTGAATTTCAGTCAACCAGTCAGTCAATCATGATGTTAATGCAACTACATCCAGTACAGGCCTAACCACTTGTTTTTGTGGAGTTTTCCACCCCAACAGCATGATAATATGAGAACTATTTCATGATAGAATGCCTGTCCAGCCATCTAGGATCCTCCGGCTTCCAGGGCCCGAAGTGGGCCCTGGACCCCGGCCATACAGCTGCGCTCTCTTTGCTCGCGGTGATGGTAACCTGCTACTTTTTAATGGTAGCCTCCTACTCCAAGAAATAAGGAAACCCCTGGATGTGGTGACCGCATCACTCCAAATGTTGTACGTGCTCAGTACACGTGCCAAATTCATCGAGATGTAGAGATTAGGCCTTTGGAAATGTTCCTGAGAATGGGATCGCTCGTGTGGAAGTTGTGTTTTGAGTTGCGAACGATCAATTTAATGCTCCACACAAATGATATTTTAATTTAGAAGTGGGTAGCACATGATGAATGCTTTTGAAGGGATAGATTACGGCCGAGTGTCTGACAGTCAGTCAGTATATAAACACTCTAATCTTCTCTGAAACTACACACACGATTTTTCGTCAGTTCCGAAGGAAGGGACATAAAATGGTGGTCCATGTCCGTCGATCCATCCGTCCGTCTGTCCACATTTGATCTTTCGATCATTATTCTGCGACCTGTGATCAGAATGACTTGAAACTCGGAACGATGATATTTGGGGAGATGCCGTAGAACGTCCCACAATAATATTTCAGATTTGTCACCAATTGACTTAGTTAATTGGTCGAATCAATTAATCTTAAAAGTCCTAAAACTCGTAGACTATTCATAGTTTTTGCTTCTGGTTTGGTATAATGGTTCTATGAAACAATGTCTACAGCTTGTCTGAGCGTTATTTCCAAATTTCTGTCCAGGAGGAAAGAAGATAATGAGTCTTAATGAGTATGAAGTTCATTAGGGCCAATTAATCTTCAAAGTCCTAAAACTCCAAGAGTATTCGTAGTTTTTAGTCAGTTCTGAAGGAAGTGACTTATAAAATGATGGTCCATTCCGTCGATCCGTCCATCCGTCTGTCCACAATCAATCTTTCAATCATTATTCTACAATCTGTGGTCAGAATGACTTGAAACTCGGAGGGATGATACTTGGGGAGATGCCGCAGAACCTTCCGCAATAAAATTTCAGATTTGTCACCAATTGACAGTTAATTAGTCTAATCAATTAATCTTCAAAGTCCTAAAACTCATAGACCATTCATACTTTTTGCTTCTGGTTTGGTATAATGGTTCTATGAAACAATGTCTACAGCTTGTCTGAGTGAGTGTTTTTTTCCGAATTTTTATCCAGGAGGAAAGATAATGAGTCTTAATGAGTATGAAGTTCATTAGGGCCGGAATAAAAACAATGAATGTTAATGAATATATCCAATATCGATGAAGTCGGAACTGACCAGGGCCCACGGGCCGTATTTTTATGAAACTTGACCGCAACCTTCATCACCTGTGATGCTAAAACTAATAGTCCTATTTTCACCAAACTTTGTAGAACTTCCAAGGACCAAGGCCTCCTGATGTCTTGAAAATACCATTAAAAAATTTGGGGTAGTCAATCTAGTCTACCCTTATTATCAGTATTTCTGTCTATGTTTGTCTGTCTGTCTGTCTGTCTGTATGTCTGTTCGGTCCAGTGCTCCGTTAATACAATGGCGATTTCATTGAAACTTGGTTGGTAGGTTCATACCATGACCGAGTTGTGTGCAAATGAGAACCGTTGCTATGGACCCATCCGTTGCCTAGCAACGGACCTTTGAAATTTTCAAAAAAATCTCAAATTTATTTTTTTTCGAAAATCAAAAATCGGGCCACGAGCGACTGTGGGCAGTACATTCAGCTATATTATCAAAAAATTTCCAGCTGGATCCTATGAAAACTGTCAGAGAAGATAGACTTTGAATGAACCCTGGTCGAAAACAATAAAAAAACGAAGTTCGTTATATCTCAGAGACTATGAGTCAGATATACATGAAACTGGTATGGTCGGTTCAGGGTATGTCCTAGTTATTTGTGAGAAAGAACCGTTGCTATGGACGCTTTTGTTGGCTAGTAACGGCTGAAAAACGACTAAATTCGACTTGATCGACTACCCATGTCCGCCTACCGGCTTGTTTTGCATATCAGGTGGATCAATTCAAATGTCATTTCCGTTCCGAGATCACCATTAGTTTTATTCATATGACATTTTTGTTTGAAAGTGTACTCCTGAAGATTGCTACATCATACAACGAGAGAGGTCATGGATCACCTTACCCCAGTTTGTCTTGAGAAACAAGGACATTGGTGGGATTTACGAGCGGCAAATTTGATTGGCTGAAATGATGTAAAATGCCGTAATATTTTGTCCAAGTACTGCTAAATGGAGGGGTTTTGAAAGTGTAAAAAAAGACGATTTGTGTTCTGCAGTGTTCAAATATATAATTCAATTGAAATAAAATAAACATTTAAAATGTAAAAATATATATATATATATATATATATATATATATATATATATATATATATATATATATATATATATAATAAAATCCCAAAAGTTTACCACCGTTGATCTTTTAAACCACCTTATCTAACATGTTACATTAGTTATTCTTGCAAGTTCTTTGTGTCCTTTAGAACATCCTTAAAAACAGTAAGTTTCCTGTTTGGAATGATTTTCAATTTAGTTTGCCAGATTGCCAGACAGGTGGACAAAGTAAAATAATTATTTCACTCCTCTCTGCGCAAGCGCAATTGGAACAAATTCAGAGCTAAAATATTCCTGACCTACAGGTTTGTTTTCCAATTCATGTTCCGATTCGTGTTCAAAATATATTAAAACATTAAATTGAAATTAAGCTGTTCCTCGATCAGAAACTGACATTTGTAGAGAAACAGAAGTGAACAACATGCTTAACCCTGCTTTTCGCTTCGCGTGTGTGGAGTAAATACGGATCATACGAAGGTTGAGCATCAGCATCATCAAATTTTGCACAGAAGATTCCAGCGCTGAAGGAATTGATTAACATTGTGGTGGTGTTTGGCACCTTCACGACCAACAGCTGAATATAAGCATGGATGCAAGTCCCCTTGAGGATGACTCCAGGGTAAGGAGGACCACAGCGTTAAGGTCACTTAAATATTCACAGAACTTTGAATTTCTCCAAGGCGGTGTTTACAACATCATGATCATGAGCCACATACAAAATCTCAGCAAGATGTGTTCCTCAAAATCCTCGTTGTGATTGGCAGTGAGGGCTGGTATCGTGTCGTGATAGCCTCAAACTGTTCAGCGGAGATCCAACTGACTTTATCACTTGTCAGGTAACTGGTGACAAAATGAAGCCTGAAAAAAACTCTGATCCTGAAAATAAATTGGAATCCAGGCAATGGAACTGCAAAGGATCGGTGTTTCCCAATACATTTTGTACTGCATCCTCAACCAACAAGATCACAACCTCCATTTTCTGGGATACTTAGGGAATCCTGCTGCAATTTTCTGAGACGCTTAGACTTTCCTGCTGCTTGGCACCGGACTACATCTACGGGGGAATATTAATTCCATCAGCCTCACATTAATTGTGGCAAACCATAAAGGACAAATTGGAGTGTCCCTCCTTCACAACGTCACCTCTCTGCACGAGGCCTGTGTTGCACAGACAACTATTTGTGACTTTGAGTGGTCGAATCACCAATATACAGCCTCGAAGACCCCCAGTGACTATTATATGCTTAAACATTTGAAGTTTCACCTGCATCACCGCTGATTTGCCATTGACAAGGAACCGACTGAAGCAACCGAAAAGTAGCTGAAGGAGATATCTTAAAAACTTCTACCTTATTGGCAATGATCGTTTGAAGGACAAATGGAGAAAGTGCATTTGAAGTTAACAGACAATATATCGAAAAACGATGTGTCAAAAAACAAAAAAATTGTGAATATCTTGTTCCGAGAACATTTTGAACGCCCCTCGTAGATCATCAGCGATATTTCTTTGCCTCCATTGATGAAGTTGCCGGAGGCATTATGTTTTCTGGTTGTCCATCCGTCCTTACGTACGTACATCCGTGCTAATTTTCTCTGTTTTATCTGAAACCGCTTATCCGATTGACACACAATTTTCACCATAGGTGTGACGACTCATGGAGAATGCTGTAATGCAAATGATGTCATAGGTCATGTGATGTGGCAACCACATTAGAAAAAAGGAAAAACTTTGGACCTCTATCTCTGAAGCCACTCCAAGGAAAAAAACTTCTGGGCACATGTCAAGTACTCCCCATGGGAACAAAGTGTGATTTTTGTTTTGATGATGTCATAGGTGGCTTCATTATGATGTCGTAATTGCATATGTCGAACACTTCATCCGATCCGTATGAAAATTTTTGAGCGTCATCTCGAGCTAAATTGTATGGGGGAAAAATATTGATGATGTCATCAGCCACGTGGTTCAGCAGCCACATTTTTTTTTAACATAACCTTCAAAAATCTTCTCTGAAATGGCTGAACAGATTGAGGTGAAACTTTGCAGGTATGATTGTCTATCCATGAGGAACAAAAAGTTCTCCACCTATGATGTCATTGGTCACACGGTTTGGCAGCTATGATTTTTTTCTGCCTCTGCTGACGAAGTTGCCATACGTACGTAGTACGTACGTCTATGCTAAATCTCATCGCGATATCTAAAGAACCATGGAGCGGATTTTGTTCAAACTTGATCGCGGTGTATATTGTGACACAGAGGTGATCTGATTAGATTTTGGAGTCGAGTGGTCAAAGGTCATGCCAGGTGAAAATGTGATATTTGAGAACAGCTGAAGGGATTTAACTCAAACTTGCTACAAGTATGTACAATGATGTAATAATGTGAGTGTAGGTATATCTCGTGATGTCGAAGAGTGTCCTTGTTAAATGTATACATTGGCGGCTCAGAGCCAGTGAATTTTCTTGGAGATTGGAGTGATGTGATGAAATTTCAGAGATTGAACTATAAATCTGGCTGCGACATTCTGAGTGAGTTGTAGGGTTTGAGAGAATCAGCAGGCGTACCTCCTGATTGTGATTTGCAGTCATCCGAGTGCGACGTCATGAGAGCTTAAACCCAAATTTCTGTCATCCTCTCATTTGACCTTCAGCATATCTGGGCAATAAGGTGCAGATGGAAGGAACTTGATTTTCACTTTGTTAGCAGAATGTGGAATGAAGGAAAGTGTTGAAACTGTCAACAGAAATCAGATGCTGGTACTCAGGTTTCATTAGCTGGGGTTGAAGCTTTCGGTGGTCGTTGGCCTCTCAACTATTCTTCAAAGTCGTATGTAGTGACATTGGGGTAGATACCGTTAATGGAAATTCTTGTTTTAATTTCAAAGTAGGGGAAGAGAGCGTTTCTTCAGGTTTCATGGACAGGTTGATCTGAGTATCATAAGCTTACAAATAAATACCGATTTTGAAATTGCATGACATTCTACCAAGTGGATTAAACCACTCAAGAATCGGTCGAAGATCAATGTGGTCGAGCTCAAGAAAACTTTTCAGGTTTCTCTTCTGAAAGCAAATTTTGGTTTTAATCTTCCAATCATAGCATTCGTTGCTGGATACATTGTAATGTGGTTTCATGTAAATCGTGGTCTGGCAGGATAACCTACAGTCCGAGAGGTACGTGTACTCTCATCTGAGTTGTCTAGCCTGGGTTAGAATGTCAGCCCAGCTATAAACTGTCATTCCTGATGTTTCCCTTGCAAGGTGATGTATCATTGTGTGTGTTCACTTAACTCAACAGAAAATATGGATACTGTGCAAGTCTTTGAGGACAAGTGAATTATGATACAGGATGACACCATGACATGAAACAAAGCATTTATTAAATGCTTATAAATCTTAGAAGCATATGAAGACATCACCTTGGGAATACAAAGTACTGTTACGAAAATGATGGGGGGGGGGGTTAATTGTTCATCAGTCATCTTTTAATGAGTGTTCGTAAGACGTGTTTGTCACCCCAATTGCCAATGACCAAGATCGATCCATAGGTCATCCTCTCTCCCACCCCCTGTCATATTCTCACCCTTGTGCCTGGCTCTTCTCTGTCTTTTCCATTTATGTTTAACTTTCAAATCACCCCTATTGTCCTTGCACACCATCCAACTCAACTTCAATGTGGCACATCCACGTGTGTTACATACGATCCCTCACACATGCTCTGGTGAGATGGCGCATCCATGTGAGCTCGGTACGACCCTTCACACATGCTCTGGCAGAATGGCGTATCCACGTGAGCTACCTCAGTGATAAAAGGGTGCATGCCTGACATTCGGGTGCAGTGAGAGACCTCTCTGTGCGGGATAGAGGAGCCAGGCTATAAAGGGCTGCTCAGTGCTCACATGTGAGTCAGAGAGAGAGATGCAAGGGGGAGGGGGTGAGTGCACGGAGAGAGATGCCATGCTGAGTGCATGCATGGGAGACCCAAAGTGACACGGAGACAGAGAGATTTAAGGGGCCGCCATGGTGAAGAGACCTGGAGAGACACGGCACACGAGACAAGACACACCACCAGTGGAGAAGGATCTGCAAGGCAGGGGTCTGAAGGCAAGCCTGCCATCCTACATTATTGGTGTCTCTGCTGACCTGCAAGAGCAGCATGTGTTGCACCTCCCAACGCTTCACGAGGGAAGACTGCACACACCAACACAGCACTTTCTACTCTCATGTTTGTCTTGTGTTCCTGCCTGAGTCTGCTGAGTGTGCCCACATTATACCGTGGAATCTCAGAAGAGACGTGGAAACCACTTACCGTCTCACTTTAGCATGGGTTTCACCATCATGTTTACAGAATAGACGTCCATCATGTTTTATTCACGTTCATCATGTTTTATTTATTCACCTGTGCCCCCGCCCTTTAGGGAGACCAGTCCATTACATTACAATTCCATTTTAATTAAGATAAAGATCTAAATGTTTGAACTCTCATTCTTTTTCTCCAACTCATCCGGAGCAGCTGTTTATAGTCCTCAATTTTTAGAATGAATATTTCATCAGCCTGAAATAAATACCAGGAAGTAATAATTTATTTCTGTCTGGCTCTCGTATCAACTTTAAGGAGGTTATGCAAGTCGAATGAAAGGTAACCCTGCTATTTTATCCTAATACAAATGTCATATATCAGAATCTCATCATTACGAGATGTGATCATTATCGATGGTATTCCACTTTAAATCATTATCTCTAATAATAAATGTCAGTGTGTCCTCCATAACTCCAAAACCATGAAACTGAGCGGCCTGAAACTTGGCATGCATACTCTAGGAACTCCAAAGGAATCTTCTTCTTCTTTCGGCTGCTCCCTTTTTAGGTGTCGCCACAGCGGATCATCCGTATGATCCGCATAGTGATTTGACACATGTTTTACGCCGGATGCCCTTCCTGACGCAACCCTGGTCGCCTCTTACGACACAGGGATATGGTACACCTATTTTAACCGGGGTATACACCGGCCCAGTATACTGGTACTCATTTCGCCGACCTCGGAAGGATGACAGGCTGAGTCAACCCCCTGGTGTATTAATTCAGTGGCCCAACGGGGCTTGAACTCAGGACCTTTTGGATCTCAAGCCGCTGCCCTAACCACTGCGCCAACACCAGGCTGTAGGAACTCCAAAGGAATACATGAATGAAAACTGGGTGTTTGGGTTGATTTAAACACTTCTTTTGAAAATGAACTTCTGCTGCTTCTTCTTCCTTTTCTTCTTTTTCTTCCATATGGCAGCATGGCTGCTAGATAGCTATCATTTTGTTGGGGTGTGACTATGCCGCTGATGCCGTGTCCCATACCAGTACACTGGTACTCATTTTGCTGACCTCAGAAGGATGATATGCTGAGTCAACCCCACCTGATGTTAATTCAGTGGCAAACGGAGCTCAAACTCAGGACTCTGAGATCCCAAGCCAGCCACCATAACCACTAAGCCAACACCAGGCTTAATTAACGGCTTACCTTCATTAAAGGCCTATCTATGCTCAGCCCAACTTTACCTTGCAGGCTCCTTGGCTGACATTTTCATTTTGCCTACTTAAAATGCCTTGCCTTGGAAACATTATGTACTCTCATGGAATAATTAAAATATATAATCAAAATATGATTTCGGATTTGAGGATCGGGACTAAATAAGTGTCAATCTAGAGTGAAATCTGAAAATTTAAAGAAATTACCAATACTTATAACTAAGCATATATCTTATCAGCTTTAAGTAAGGCTGTGCAGTGTGCACCCTCCTCCATATTTACACAAGAAAATGTGAAATTGCCAAAGCATTAAACTTAACTTTTTCGACTGTTTTTCCCAAAGTGTAACTTCATTGAGTGCAATGAAAATAATTAAGCAGGCGAACGCTCCTGCAGTGTGAGCAGTGGGCATGGCAAGCGCAGCTCGCTTCTCCGTGAGGACGTCCCCAGACTTAGAATGAGTAAAGCAATGGGACAAGTGAACGACGAGTTTACCCTGTTTTCTTCTTCCTTTTGATGTTTTATGCTTTTATGCCTCCGCACCAAGGGTGCCGGAGCCATTATGTTTCCGAGTTGTCTGTCCGTCCGTCCGGATTTCCGTTTACGCGATAACTCAAGAAGCAAATTGTAGAATTTCATCAAACTTGGTAAAAAGGTAAAATAAGACAGGGCAATTAAGTGATTAGATTTTGGGCCAGATGTGATAAAGGTCAAGGGTCAAATGTCAAGGTCAAACTCTGAAATTTTACTCTTTTGCCCTAACTCAAGAAATATTGGACAGAATTTCATAAAACTTGGTATAAAGGTAAAGTTATACAGGGCCATTAACTGATTAGATTTTGGGCCAGATATGATAAAGGTCAAGGGTCAAACATGTCAATACTCAAGTGTTTGTGCAGGAGAGCGGAGATACACCCGTCGACTGCGCGCAGTCGAATTACTCTAGTTTCATGATGTTTGAATTTCCCTGGATATTGGACAATAAAGGTTATTAGTGTTATTAATCCTCTGAGCTCCCAAGGTTAATCTCAATGAAACTTTATAGGATCACGTTTTTTTTTTTAACCATGATACACCTTACGAGGGGTTTTAAACGGTCATTTTCTCACAATTCATAACTCAGTTGCAGGGAAGGGGAGGTAGGATAGGGTAGGAAGATAGAGGGAAAGGAGGGAGGGGTGAGGTGGGAAGAGTGAGGGATAGAGAGGAAGGGTGGGGAAGGGGGGTGTTAGGGGTAAAGAGAGGAAGGGTGGGGGAAGGGGGTGGTAGGAGGAAAGAGAAGAAGGGGTGGTGAAGGGGGGTGGTAGGAGGAAAGGGAAGGTAAGGATGGGAGGAGGAACCCAGCATTACCTGGTAACGCCGGGTACGAGGAGGGAAAAGACCTGGCATTGCCCATTGCCCAGCCCAGCAAAAGACCTGGCATTGCCCCTCACTTCCGGTTCCGGGTTTGGAGCGTCGACAGGTCTTCTTGGGGGCTCTCTGATGTCGATCTCAAAGTTAAGTTTCCGGTCGTTATCTGTCCCTTGTCTTACCGGATTTTGTCGACCTTGTCTTACCGGGTGCTTGAGGCCTACCCTTGAGGCTTGAAGCCTACCAGTTCCCCTCGGTGTACGATCGTGTTTTGTTTTTTCTCCCCATTACTTTCAATTTCTTTCTTCCCCACCAACGTCCCTCACCCCTCCCTCCCAACTAATCCCTCTATTTCTTATCTGAAATAATAAATAAAAAACAGGAGAGTGTCAAGGTCGAGGAGAGGAAAGAGTGTCAAGTAATGTGCCAATTGGCCAAATGACAATTTTTAGATCCTCGTGGAGGATCTCTAAGTCTTACTCACGTTGTTGTTCTTGTGAACTTTTTTGTTTCACAGCCTTCAGTTTTCATCGAAACTTCCTGAAACTTGGTGTATATATGTAAAAATACCCTGCACAGACAGTAACCATCTCCGATTTTGAAAATTCCTCCGAGAAAAAAAGTTATGACGTTAAAATATCTCCGTTAATGGAAATCGCCGAAAAAATTATCTCCGAAACTTGGCAAGATTTTTGAATTGTTTAAGGGAATCGAACAGGGCATTAGCAGAGATGAATTACCGCACAGATGATACATCACTATGACGTCATATCAATTTTTATGACGTCATTCCTATTTTTTGACTTTTTTGTTTTTTGTTTCATTTGTTTCACAGCCTACTGTTTTCATCGAAACTTCCTGAAACTTGACGTATATATGTAAAAATACCCTGCGCAGACAGTAACCATCTCCGATTTTGTAAATTCCTCCTAAAAAAAAGTTATGACATGAAAATATCTCCGCTAATGAAAATGGCCTAAAAAATTATCTCCGAAACTAGGCAAGCTTTTTGAATTGTTTATGGGAATCGAACAAGGCATTAGCAGAGATGAATTACCACACATATGATACATCACTATGACGTCATATCAATTTTTATGACGTCATTCCTATTTTTTGAAATTTTTTGTTTCACAACCCAGAGTTTTCATCGGATCTTCGTGAAACTTGCCATGTATATGCAGAAAGCCCACGCGCAGGCAGTAAATATCTCCGATTTTGGAAATTGTTCCGAGAAAAAAAAGTTGACGTCATATCGTTGCTAATGGAAATCGCCTAAACCATTATCTCCTAAACTAGGCAAGCTGTTTGAATTTTGTTTGACGGAATCAAGCCAGGCATTAGCACAGATCATTTTTCACAAACCTGATACATGACAATGACGTCATATTCGTTTTTATGACGTCATCATTAAAAGCACGAGGATCTTAGCTCACTCGACCTTGTTTGGGTTGTTTTTTTGCAGTCGGAACTGCTGCTCAGATCAATTCAGTTTTCATGAAGCAATGAATCGCCAGATCATGGCAGGAGAGCCGAGAAGTACGCATGTTCGCTCTTAGCTGTCTCGTCTGTGTTCGTATCCTGACTCAGCTGTAAACCGTCATCCCGGTGTTTCACAGACAGGATAATTCATTAATGTGTGTGCCGTCTCTTGGATGGACGTTCAGCTGGCCATCACATCTGCCAGAATCCCCCCTCCTCCTCTCCCTCATTTCACTCTCCCGTCCCCTCTCTCCCCACTTCTCTCACCCTTCTGCCCCTCTCGCCCTTTTCTCACCCTTCTTCCCTTTTCACTGCTATTCCATCTCTCTCTCTCTCTCTCTTTCTCTTTCTCTTTCTCTTTTTCTCTTTCTCTTTTTCTCTTTCTCTCTCTTTCTCTCTCTCTCTCTCTCTCTCTCTCTCTCTCTCTCTCCTCTCTCTCTCTCTCTCCCTCACTATATGTTGCTCTGTCCTTGTATTACATGTTGTTTTTAGAAACCTGCATGAATATTAATGTTCTAAAAGGTAACATGTGGGGTTCAAGATATTCTACGAACAAGATACTCACAATGATTGAAGACATGCCCATGTTTTTATCTTTCATGATATAAGTATAGTTGATTGGAAAGAAGTCTGGTAGGACAGTCCGATCATCCATCAAATTGATCACGTCACATCCACTCGGAGAAGTCATCGAAATGAAGAAACAGAAAGCAAACAGACTCGATAAAACAAATGCCACCCATCGGACAAGATTAATGAATACGGCAAACAACGAGAATCTTACTCGAGTGTGACCATACTTAGGGTTGGCAGGATGACCTACAGGTATGCACACTCACCTCTGTGCTGTCCAGCCTGGGTTTGAATCTCGACCCAGCTATAAACTTTGAGTCCGGTGTTTCACAGAGATGGTGGTTCGTAAATGAGTGTCCGGTTCCCTGGATGGACGTTAAACTGGGTGTCCCATCTACTGGCATGAGTCGATGGTGGTTAAAGATTCCGTGGCATCCTTCACGAAGAGTGGGTAAGCTACCACGGCACCACTGAACAAATTACAAATTCCTGCCCTAACTTCCTGAGCCGAGTTCAGGGGACACTATTCCTTCCAAGGCAGATCACAACCAGGGGGCTTGGTGGAACAAGGGAGGTGTTGTAGGTGGCTGCTGGGTTGGTGGGTACGCCATTGCTTAATCTGCCATGTGTGTTCGCTTTAGGCCATCCTCTGCTGTGATATAGGTTTGAGCTCCTCCAGTAAAAGGCTTGCTTCTCTTCAATCTTTGGGGGATTGGGGGAGGGGAGGGTGGGGAAGAGAGGCTGGTAGATCTTCTCTAAGCTTATTGTGCAGAGGTTGTTGTGGTTCTGAGATGCATTGAGGGCTGCTTGTCTCGTTTTGCCATCTTTTTTCATTGCATAAATTTTGGCAAATGATGATGAATTGAAAATAATTTTCAGTTTTTCTTAACCTCATATATGGCTGTATGTTTAAGAATAAGAAACCGTTGGAATGTTTTTGATTATTGTCTCATTCCCATTATTTTTTTTAAATTACATGCATGATTATCAAACTCGTAAAGATAAGGCCTTGACCTGCACTTGAGTTTTAAATTGACTTGTGTTGGCTATTCCAATATTATTCTGACCTATAAGACCCCCTGCATCCTGCTGCCTTTGTGCCTTACCAAAGTCACACACACTCGAAATCATGTTTGTGGAACTCTCAGTCAATTTGTCATCGGACTGAGCTGATATGTGACATCATAACTGATAAAGAACATTAAAATTGTTTTCTTGATGGAAACATTCCTCAACTGGAAGGGCAATTGGTATAGCGCGTACCTCCACCACGTAACTCCTGATCCACGAGAACATATTGGGCCAAATACATTTTTGAAATATCATGCTATATATCGTTTTTGGTCCAATCTCTCAATTTTGAAGAATTAGGGGTTTTTTTATGTATTGTCAAGGCTCATGAAAGAGCAAACACACAGCAAGGGGGAGGGGGGAGGCAGGAAACAAGAGGGGTAGGAGAGGGAATGACAAAACAGTGGGGAACAGAGACATTAGAAGATCTGTTGAAGGTGGAGAGATGGGTTGGGGAACACGGGGTATACAAGATGGACACTACAGGGACTTTCAGGAAGGAAGGCAGGGAATTTGAAGTAGGTGGCTTTAGGGTGGATTAACGGGGGCATAAAAGATCAAGGTCTTGGATGGGGGGGGAGAGGTGGTGTTGCACAGCTGTTTCGAGGGCCAAGAGGGAAGAATGGGATTGAATAGAGTGAGGGAGTTTATTCCAAAGGCGGGAAAAAGAGGAATGAACGAGTGAAGGTGAGCAGTGATTCGTGATGTTGGTAGCTTTACCAGAAGGGGGTTGCTGGCAGATCTTGATCACCCTGCGGAAATATGGGGGATGGGGGGGCGAGACCGGAGAGGAGACAGTGGAAGACAGAAAGACCACCGACCTGCCTGCGGTGAGAGAGTGAGAGACCCAAAGACTCAGCCTCATTGCGGGACATACCAATGATCCTAAATGCCTTGGTTTCCACAGCGTGAGAGACGGCAGCATCAATCCAGAGGGGAGAGCAGTACTCCATTAGGCTGTGGACAAAAGCTTTGTATATGGTCAGGAGCTCAGGTGGGCCAAGGAAGGACTTTGCATGATGGAGGATTCCCAGTCGGCGACTGGCTTTGGAGGCGAGGTTTGAAATGTGGCTTTCCCAGGAAAGATCAAGGCAGAGAGTGAGACCCAGAAGCTTGAATGAAAGGACTTCTTGCAGAGGATTGTTCATAAAATGGATGAGGTGGTTTTCCAAATGGTCTTTTCGGAGAGACGTAGTGAGAGTGTGAGATTTGTCCGGATTGAAAGACATGTTCCATGTGTTGGACCAGTTTGTGATTTTATCCAGACCTGCAGAGAGCAAAGAATCTGCAGCTTGCCGGTCTGAGGGATGACAGATGGTACGGCAGAGGGTGGAGTCATCAGCAAAGAGATAAAAAAAATTTCCAGAGAGTCGGAGAGATCATTGATGAAAACCAGAAAGAGGTCAGGGCCCAGAACGCTACCTTGAGGAACTCCAGCCTGGACAGGAAGAGGGGATGAGCACTTTAAAGATTAAATAATTCTCGCATCCAGATCCGGATTCGGATCTTCACCAAAATTGAATCAATTCGTCGTGGTCAAACACCCAACCCATCCACCAAGTTTCATCCGAATCCATACATAACTTTTTGAGATATCGTGCTATTTATCGGTTGCACCCCATCTCTGAATGGTGAAGAATCGCTTAAAAAATTGTCAGACCCAGATCCGGATCTTAACCAAAATCTAATCACTTCATCCTTGTCGTACACCAAACCTGACCACAAAATTTCATCCGGATCTATCTACAATTTTTTTGAGAGATCCTGTACACAGACAAACAGACAGACAGACCATCCATCCATTGGGACCATACTCTGTGCAAAGCGCTGGTGCTGCCGAAGCAGTCTCCTTGGCTATCGGGCACAATCCTGGATGGGTCACCACTCCGACACAGGATACCAGCGTGCTGGCACTCATTTGGCAACCCGCAGAAGTCTGACAGGCAGAATCAACCCCACCTGGTATATCAACAGCTGAGTGGGATTTGAACTCAGGATCCTTGGATCCCAAGCCCACCACCCAAATCATGAAGCCAACACCAGGCGTAAACAGACAGAAAGGGGTGAAAACATCACCTCCTTCACCTTCGGTGGCGGAGGTAAAAAGGATGATCATATCGTACTTGTAGAGCTATGTCCACTTGCTTTTTCAGTTCTTCGTGTTCCACTGGAAACTAAAAGCCGTGGTCGAGGTATCGCTGTCATCTTCAGATTGAGCCTGAAGCTCAACCTGAAGACTGATGTTCGACCATCAACAACATCGTTGGAGTATGCTCTTATCGCTAAAGGAGAAGTCAACTTTTTGATCATTTATAGACCTCCCTTATCGGCTTCATTGAAGTCGGCAGATTTTCTGGAGGAGTTACTCAGCTGTGCAGACCTCCTACCAGGGAGAGTGATTGTCATGGATTATTTCAACCTCCATGTTGACTGCTCGATAAAGCCAGAGGTGAGGAGGTTCAACACAGGTGAGGAGGTCTTCTTTGAATTTTGAACAACTGCATCAGAACAGGCATCTGCTGAGGATCGAGGTCAGTCTGCACATGGAGTAGCGCATAACACTGAGGCAGGCCGAGTTTCAGTCCACAACGACTTCTTTGTGCCATTGATTAATCAACTGGCAGTGATCTTATTACCTCCGCCACCAAAGGTGAAGGGGGTTATGTTTTCATCCCTTTCTGTCTGTGTTTGTTTGTTTGTCTCTGTGCAGGATATCTCAAAAAGTTGTGGACAGATCCAGATTAAATTTTGTGGACAGGTTGGGTGTGTGACGAGGACGAACTGATTTGATTTTGGTGAAGATCCGGATTCGCTACAATAATTTTTTCAGTGATTCTTTACTATTGAGAGACAGTGCTAAAAATGATACATAGCACGATATCTCAAAAAGTTGTGTATGGATTCGGATGAAACTTGGTGGACGAGTTGGGTGTATGACAAGGATGAATTGATTCGATGTTGAAGATCTGAATCCGGATCTGGATAAGAGAATTATTTAATTTTTAAGGTTATTCTTCACCATTGAGAGATAGGAACAAAAACGATACATCGAATGATATTTGAAAAATGTATTGGGCCGGATATGTTCTTGTGGATCAGGCATTGCGTGGTGGAGGTATGCGCTCCACCGAGTGCCCTTCTCGTCAATGCTCGACCTGTACCCCGCTTTTGATACGACGGATCATCCTATTCTCACACATTGTCTTCCTGAAGACTTTGCTCTCTGTGATGAAGTCCTTTCTTGGTTCCAGTCATGCCTCACGAACAGATTCAATAGTCCATTTTGCTAATTCTTTCTCTTCTGACCAACACCGAAAATGTGGCACACCTCAAGGGTTCGTTATTGACCCACAACTGTTCACCTATTTTATTTGGGGTGTTGGTTCACATGTTCTGCTCATATGTAACTCCCATCTTGAGATAATTACACTGGCTCCCAGTTGCAGAGAGAATACAATCTATCTATAATTCCAGCAATATGTGTGTCTGTGTGTGTCTGTGTGTGTGTCTGTGTGTGTCTGTGTGTCTGTGACCGCTGTTTCTCGACAACGACTGGTCCGATCTAATTAAAACTTGCCAGGTATATTGCTGGCGACCTGAGGATGTGCCTTTTCAAGGTTTGATATTAATCGGACAAGTGTTTCCCAAGTTATGGCCATTTATTTACCAACCAATGACAGGACACGTTGCTACGTAGGCATGGCCGATGGGGGAAGAGATCCTCAGCCGCGTTCCCCATTACGGGTTACAACGTACGGACTTCCGGATAGTGATGACATAGGCCTAAGTCACATTTGCTCTATGGCGAGGACACGGCGGCCGTACGCCCTCTAAATTGACAAACGTGCGGCGGCCGCAGAGTTTCTGAGGTGGCCTCAGGGCGGCCCTACGCCGTTTGGCTTTTACAGGCCATAAGGTCGCCGTGGAATTATAACGCGGAGTTATAACTTTTTTCATTTCTACATTCGCCGTAGCAATTCGACAAGCTGAAAAAAAAGAATGGTTAAAAAAAAAAATAACCCATTCGTTACCGTCCGTCTGGCGCACGTTCGCCTTAGGGCCCCCCTGCGGTCACCTTGCGGGCACCTTGCGTCTGCCTTGAAAATTCGATGGCCACCACAGGAACGCCCTAAGGTCACCGTGTGACATCAAATCAAAGACTGTACGGCACCCCCACGTTTTCGGTCTCCACGATTTCTAAATACGCCGTGCGGCTCCCCGAAAAATAAAAACATATGTGACTGCCACATTGTGTGACCGTAGAAATACTGCGGCTGCCGTATAATTGCTAGTGGCCGTAGATTTTGGAGACCCCACGGCCGCCGTGGCAAATGTAACTTAGGCCTTAGGCCTTACTCAGTTCCATGAGTAATCAATCGAAATGGCTACTCTGTATTTGCTGTGGAACTGTCAAATGGACATGCAGTACGTAAACATATTGACCAACTCCACCGAAGGCATTGTGAGCCCAATGTCCAGCCCACGTTCAGCCCATTGAAAGTTAACCCTCTGTATCGATTCCATTTGTGAGCCAAGTGCCACCACCCAACGTACCTGAACCCGATGTGTCTGAACCCAATCACAGAGAGTTGGAACCTGTACATTCTCTTCCCCAAATCTCCCTCTGAGTCTGCTGCTATGAGCACTCCACAAGCACAGTCACCCCTTTTGCTCACATGCGTAAGGCACCTGAAAGGTTTAACTTGTAGTGATTGTATCTTGCACTAATGTATAGTTATTTTGGGGGGAAATGTTGACATGTTCTGTGTGAAGTGACCACGGCACGCATGTGCATTGCATACGTACCGGGGAATAAACGTGTCGGTCTGATTGGGTGTTGTCTTCCCTTTGACCCCTTAAACCTGAGGATGTGACACTTTAACAATCTATACAATCATTATTTTATTAAAATTGAAGTACAATTGAGTATATACTTAAACACTGCATGTGGCATCATGTTATATGAACTCCATAGTTACATATGCAAGAGGGGGCAAAATTTGTTCCAAGTTTACTTCCGTACGACCTCGATGACCCCCCCAAACTCAGCTAAACTCTGCATTTGTTTTTTTTTTTAGATCCTCGTGGAGGATCTCTAAGTCTTACTGACGTTGTTGTTCTTGAAGACTTTTTTGTTTCACAGCCTACAGTTTTCATCGAAACTTCCTGAAACTTGGCACGTATATGTAAAAATACCCTGCGCAGACAGTAACCATCTCCGATTTTGAAAATTCCACCTAGAAAAAAAGTTATGACGTCAAAATATCTCTGCTAGTGGAAATCGCCTAAAAAATTATCTCTGAAACTGGGCAAGCTTTTTGAATTCTGTTTGCGGGAATCTAACAGGGCATTAGCAGAGATGAATTACCGTACATATGATGCATCACTATGATGTCATATCAATTTTTATGACGTCATTCCTATTTTTTTGACATTTTTTGTTTCACAACCCAGAGTTTTCATCGGATCTTTGTGAAACTTGCCAGGTATATGCAGAAAGCCCACGCGCAGGCAGTAACCATCTCTGAATTTGGAAATTCTTCCTAGAAAAAAAGTTGACGTCATAATATCGCCGCTAGTGGAAATCGCCTATACCATTATCTCCTAAACTAGGCAAGCTGTTTGAATTTTGTTTGCGGGAATCAAGCCGGGCATTAGCACAGATAATTTTTCGCAAACCTGATACATGACAATGATGTCATATTCGTTTTATGACGTCATCTTTAAGAGGACGAGAATCTTAGCTTATTCTAGCTTGTTAATGAGCTACATCCATGTTACAAGGTGCAACTTCCTACTGGCACCAAAATAACAATCAATTCTGGACCGAACGGAACAATCCAAAATATCACAAAGCAATCAAGGCACTTGAAAATGATATTTGACCCATAATGCCTGTGTCATGTTGTCACCCCCATCCCTCCTACCTTTTGCAAGCAATGCTAACCATTCAGTTGATCCTAAGCACCACATTTGGTTAGACGACCGGCGCACAATGGCATTCATTATTTGCAAGATGTTGGAGGATCATGTGTAACGTCCGAAAGTGAAATGCAGATGGGACAGCCAGCAAAAGATAACGTGTTCCAAGATTGAGTGCTCTGGCCCTACCAGCACGAACAAAATGGTGTTTTTTGGTTTGATCTCGTGAGCAATGGCAATCAAAAACTACACAGGTCAATGATAAGTGCAAAATATATATATATATATATATATATATATATATATATATATATATATATATATATATATATATACCAAATAAGTTACCCAATTACTTCCAAGTTTTTAATGGTTTCTTTTTCTGGTTTTCATCAATGATCTCTCTGACTCTGGAAAATCCTCTTCATCTCTTTGCTGATGACTACACCCTCTGCCGTACCACAATCCCTTCTTCACTCTCTGCAGATCTGGATGAAATCACAACCTGGTCCAACACGTGGAACATGACTTTCAATCATGACAAATCTCACTCTCACTATGTCTCTCTGAAAGGGCCATCTGGAACCCCCCCCTCCCCCCACCACATTTATTTTCTCAACAATACTCTTGAAGAAGTATTTTCAATGAAGCTTCTGGGTCTCACTATCTGCCATGATCTTTCCTGGGAAAGCCACATTTCCAACCTGGCTTCCAAAGCCAGTCGCCGACTGGGCATCCTCCGTCGTGCAATGTCCTACCTTGGCACACTTGAGCTTCTGACAACATACAAAGCCTTCGTCCACAGCCTGATGGAGTACTGCTCTCCCCTCTGGGCTGATACTCCCGCCTCTCATGCTGTGGAAACCAAGGCATTCAGGATCATTGGTATGTCCTACGATGAGGCTGAGTCTTTGGGTCTCTCACTCTCTCACCGCAGGCAGGTCGGTGGTCTTTCTGTCTTCTACCGTCTCCTCTCCAGCCTCACCTCCCCTGGTCTGTCTGTCAGATATCCCCCCCCCCCATATTTCTGTAGGACGCTCAAGGTCCACCAGCCACCCCCTTCTGGTAAAACTTTCAAAATTACGAATCACTGCTCACCTTCACACTTTCATTCCTCTTTTTTCCTGCCTTTGTAATAAACTCCCACACTCTCTTCAATCCCACTCTTCCCTCCAGGTCTTCAAAACAGCTGTTCACCACCATCTCTTATCTTCCCCCATCCAAAGGCGTGATCTTTTCTACCCCCGCTATTCCACCCCAAACCCACCTCCTTCAAATTCCCTGCTTTTCTTCCTGAAAGTTCCTGTAGCGTAAGGACCTGAAAGTCCCTGTAGTGTCCATCTTGTTTACCCTGTGTACCCCCGCCCCATCCGTCTCCCTTCCGCTGATCTCCTCATGTCTCTGTTTCCCACTCTCCCGCCCCTTTTGTCTCCTGCTCCCCTTGTTGTACGTTCTATATGTTGGCTCTCATATGAGCCTCGCCATTGTATTTTTAAAAAAAGTGGTAATTATTGTTTTTTACTGACTTTAGCTTAACTACTCTGATGGTATTCTCTAAATGGTGTGCAACCATTGCAAAACAATAAGATCATTAAAACCCTTTGGACCAATTTCTGTTTGTATTCGTAACAAACATTTTACAATGTGTCACGTAAACAATGGCTTGATGAAGTGCGGTATTACAGATCAGTGGGTGCGTTGTCCTCTGGGAATGAGAAATTGGTCGCACCATGACAAAGGTCTTTCTCTCTCTCCTCGCCTCGCCAAGCCAAGAAAACGTGCATTTTAAGCTCTTCACTCCCCGTAGACATCGGCTGTGAGGAGTCTGTTTATTCAGGTGCGTTGCTCCTTCTACCCTCACAGCCATTGCTTCTTGGTGCTTTGTCCCCTTGCTTCTTCCAGTTTCTTGCCTCTCTGTTTGTTTTGTCACTCATTACATGCTTTGTTCAATACATAGAAAAACATCAATAATGTGTGTGTGTGTGTGTGTGTGTGTGTGTGTGTGTGTGTGTGTGTTTTCGTCTTTCGGCTGCTCCCGTAAGGGGTCGCCACAGCGGATCATCCGTTATGATCCGCATACTGATTTGGTATAGGTTTTACGCCGGATGCCCTGCCTGACGCAACCCTGGTCGCCTCTTACGACACAGGGATAAGGATTGGGTTTCACCATGATAACGGGCTGCCCTACACCCTCTCATAGCGCAGCCCAGCGCAGAGCTCCCGTCCTCAAGCGATCCTCCAACCCAAGCCTCCGAGTAGCCGGATTACAGGCGCACGCCACTATGCCCGGTATGTATAATATATGTGTATATTCTATAAAGGATGGCCTAGATGTACACACATTCGCCACTGAGCTGTCTATCGCATGGGTTCGAATCCGGACCCAGCTCTCAACTATTGTTCCCAGTGTTTCACAGGCAGGGTGATTTATCCATTTTGTGCCATCCCTCAGATGGCCTTTAAACCGGGCGTCCCGTCTTCCAGCATTAGTTGGTGGACGTTAAAGATCCCACGGTGTCCTTCACAAAGAGTAGACTCATCGCCGGCACCATGAACAAATTACAATTTCCTGCCATGCTTTCCCTGTGTCGGAGTGGCGACCTGTCCAGGATTGTAAGCTTAGCCGATGAAACTGCCTGACCGGCAGCCCTTGGCACCTGACGGTGTGAGGATCATCCATCCAATATGTCCATATGTATACAGTATGTACAATTGTACCTACATACAGTCATGTAGATAAATAGTGTATATTACATACCCCCAACTCCCCCCCCATCCACAAATTTTATTTTCTCTAAATTAATCAAAAAGGCTTCGTTGAAAAGTCTACAATATGTAATACCAGCAGGGGTATGTAGTGTTGCCTGGTGCTGTTCTCATCCTTTTGGCATTTTTAAGAAATGTAATTTTGATTTTAACAATTTTTTTGTTGGAGCCTAAACCATTTCCCTACACCCACTAAGGAATGGGGTCGGGGATCATTTAATATTACATTTTGCAAACCTACAAAGGCTTTTAGGCACTATAGGGATTTAAAAAAAATAAAAAAAAAATTGAAAACTTTTTGCCTAAACCATTCCCTGCACTGATTGATGAACCTCTGAAAGTTTGGTGAACATCCATTCAGCCATCTCTGATTAAAAAAGGCAACACAGACAGACAGACAGACAAACATCTCTATAGTATAAATTCAGCAAAATCACACTCGGCCTTCATGTGTTTTTAATGTAGAAAGGACCCATGCTCTCTCTCTCTTTGTCTCCCCACAAAAACAGCTGGCTAATCCTCCAATTTATTTGTGGCCAGCCTCTGGGAGAGGTACAGTCTCTGGCCTCACAAAGTGCTACAAACTGACTTTGAGCTTGGCTGGCCTCCAAAACCAGCTGCTATCTCAGAATTCTCCACATAGTCAAATCCTTCCTCAGCCATCCTCGGCTTGTAATGGTACACAAGGCCTTGAGTTGAAGTGCCATGGAACATGGACTGATGCTGCTGCTTTTGTCTTGTTCCACTTGAAGCCCTGGAATCTAAGACCCTTTGTGTAACTACCATCTTGCGACAGGAAGCTGAGTCTCAAGTTTTGCTTCTCCATCAGTGCAGGCAGGTTAGTGGCCTTGCGGTTCTTTTCCTAGCCCTCATCCGTTCTTGCTCCTCTTGCTTTGCCTTTCCACACACTTGATGCCCCCGCCACCGGGTTGCGTGCGCCATCTACCCGGAACCATTCCATGCCACTCTCTCCAAGTTGATAATGCTCAAGTTAATTCATTTTTCAATTCTCCCACATTTGGAACCATATTCTTGAGTCTGTGATCTCACATCTTCTTCACAGGCCTTCAATCTGCTGTCCATTGCCACCTCATGCTCTTGCCCATTTTACCTCTCAACTTCTCTACACCTGCTGAGACCCCGTCCACCTTTCACCTGCAACTCCTCTCATGCTGCATTTTCCTCTTGTGAGACACTTTTCACCATTTATTCTTACACAGCTGTTTCCCCTTTGCCCCACTCTGTCTCTTAACCCTTTCCCCACTTGTGTTCTACTCTTCCACAAAACATGATACCTGAATTTTAAAAAAAAAGTATGGCGAGTGCTGATTGGTTCAGATATGTGTGTCAGCTAGTTTGGGTGGAGGAAAACAACCCAGTGGGATTGTGTCCACATAGCTCTGGGAAGAGGTCAAAGGGCAGAGAGCAACAGCACTTCCCTGCCATCCATTATGCTTCACCCTGGCAGCATCCTCATTCCCAGCCTGCATCCAACTGGAGTTCCACTTTTTCTGTGCAGGGTGTCTCAATAAAATGTATGCAGACTTGATATATCAAAAACGACACTATCTTGCTGTCCAACACTACCTTAAGGGTATCAGCTGACTAAGGTGAAATCGTTCCATCGCATGCTAACGCCATCTGTTAGGTATTAGTAACACTCAACATCGCCACCCTTTCTGCTATATAATTGTCTGAAATATTTAAGTCTGGTTACATTTTATTGAGACACCCTGCGTTTTAACCACTTTTCACCACCGTTTGCCTTTGCAGCCATGAAAGGTAGTTGTAAAAAAATAAATAAATAAAACCCTCGTTACTCCCCTTGTAGAAACACTATTTTGATTTAAAATGCAACTTGTACACCCCACTCGTATTTGACCACCAACAGCAAGAACGCAATCAATTTGTTCCTTCTGCGGCTCGGAGTTCACTCTTCAAGGAGCATCATACGACTCCATCATAAGTGTTGATAAGATTTATTTTTTTTAAGTTGTTTTTTTTTTCACTGGTTAGGCATCAGATGGCATGACGTCTCCTGACTTTGGAGGTCAGCGTTGCAATGCGGTTGGCCCATGAGAGGTCATACCTGATGGTGAGGCCGAGATGTTAAAAACACTGAACCCTGTCCGGTACCCTGACCATGGAACTATGTTCGCTGGGTTTGTTTGCCTTCCTCCTGGAGCAACAGAGCAACACTATGAGATTTGCCACGATTGAAGGACATGCTCCATTTCTCAGACCGGCATCTAATCATTTCCATATTGGCAGAGAGTGCACGGGATGGAAAGCCCTGGGGTTTTCCATGTTCTTTCCATGTAAAGCTGAGTGTCAAGCCAGAAAACAGCACATAGCATTTGTAGTGTTTGGAATGACTAAGGCAGGGTCGGATAAGCTGACAGTGTAACTCAAAATGTACATTATGTTGTCAAATATACGCTTCATGCTCATGTATGAGACAACAATTCCCCTCATTTACTTGTCTCACATTTGCATAATTGTTAGCTTACAGAATAGAACTGGACTTCCTCCTATAAAGGCAGTACCAAACAAAGTGACATTGAATGTTACATTCAGGCAAAAACGAGGCAGTAAAAATAATTGTGGCTTGTGAGTTGGCACCATAGGAGAGCACCATGGTGTCATTGGACACAAGGTAAAAACTGGAAGGAAATTGGCTTCCGTCCCATTTTGTTGGTGATTAATGGGTCACATTGAAATGAGTTGGGAAGCAGCCAGATACATTTTTAGAGAAAGTTTGTTTGTTTTTTGAGCGCCGAGCTTTTAATAAACACAGTACATCAAAGAAGAAAACATTAGGAAACATCGGTGTATAAGGGTATTCGATGCAGTAGATGTTGTTGCGTACCCGGGATCGCGGGGGTACTACGAGGGTGGAGGTACCCCCCCCCGGTTTTCTTAAGACTCACCAGGAATCAAGGCCGTCGCAAACAAATAAGTTTGTGTCGCTAATCGACCGCAAATGCCAACAATTTAACCACGTGACCCAGTGTCCTCCAACTGACTACCGTTTAACTGTGGTACACACAGCCTCCTTATCGGGGAATGGTGCCCTTGATGCGTACTCTTGTTAAACTTACCGTATCAGGTTCAGCCGAGTGGAGCTGCCAAGTACGCACCGGCTCATCAGCAGATTATTGGAATATAACTTCCTGGCTAGGTTAATGTGTGAACCATGCTGGACCAAAATAAGCAATTTATTTTTACAGCAAGGTGAGGAAAATGATGTGGCACATTAAAAAGGGTTTATTCTTAAATTATGTACAGCAGGGGAAAGCAATTCAGGAATTGTTGGGTACAGAGAGAATGCAGATTAACCTGATAATAAACTACAAGAACAATCTTAACTTATGTTACTTACACACACACACACACACACACACACACACACACACACACACACACACACACACACACACACACACACACACACACACACACACACACACACACACACACACGCCCACAGAGGAGGAACAGTTGAGGTTGTAGCGATCTTGTTGTACCTGGCGTGGTCGACGGACCAACAAAACCCAATTGCTTAGGAAGGGGGAGGAGGGAATAAAAATGGTGTGTTTACGATGTATGAGTGGGAGGTGCAAAAATGCAAAATCTGATGCAAGACGAAGGTGTGAAGATGTGGGTCAGTGAGGAATTGGAGGAACAAAGGAAAGAAAAGAACTGGTGAGGGGAGAGATTTAACCTTCGTCCTTCACCTTCGGTGGCGGAGGTAATAAGGGACTGAAGACCTCACTAAAAGCCCTACGCAATGCAACGCATCTCGTCCCGTTTACCCACTAGACATATGGAAAGGGCTAACTAAATCGAATACTAATGAGGTAACTGCCTTAGGATTGCTATATATGTCGGGTGCCATTGCCTCGGAGGAATGCCGGTTTTACAGAACCGCAACAATAT
Organism: Eptatretus burgeri; assembly: GCA_024346535.1. Classification (NCBI taxonomy): domain Eukaryota; kingdom Metazoa; phylum Chordata; class Myxini; order Myxiniformes; family Myxinidae; genus Eptatretus; species Eptatretus burgeri. The sequence continues at coordinate 40,037 of BROF01003938.1, forward strand.
TTTACTGGTTATAACATCCATATCTTAAGGAAAGTACTGAAATGGGATTGTGAAACGATGGATAAAATCAACCGGACATTGACTGAGGTATGATAACCACTGTGGGACGCGAGGAGAAGCTGACGTTTCAGGCATTAACCCTTCGTCGGAGTAACAGAGACTCGGATCGGAGAAGCAAAACCGCTCGGTGGAAGGTTTGCCTCATCACTCGTCAAGAGCCGTGGGCATTATGCACATTACTCTTAATAAAGTGAAGGACGTTTGAAACCATCCAACTCTCCCTTCTTTGTCACCTGCTGAAAGTGTTGGGATAAGGTGAAGCTTCACCTCAAGATCCTTTGTGAGTATTCTTGGGCTGGCAGGATAGCCTGGAGCAGGTGGGGGGGGG
>BROF01003938.1:40430-79811 GCA_024346535.1 Eptatretus burgeri
GGGGGGGGGGGGGGGGGACCGTAGCAGCTTTCATTAAACTTTACAAGCAATCTTAACAGCACATATGCACACAAGTAAAGTAACGAATCATTAACCTCCGCCATCGAAGATGAACGGAGGTTACCGTTTTCACCCCTGTCTGTTTGTTTGTTACTTGACAAAATCTACGATTTTGTCAAGTATGTTGGTCGGTTCAGTTTGTTTGTTTGTTTGTTTGTTTGTACGTCTCGTTCTACAGGTTGCATTTCGAGTCGGAATGTCATGGAACTTCACCAATGGACTTATTGGCCACCAGAATAGAACCCTATAACTTTTGGCATGTCAAGGTCAAAGGTCAAGGTCAGGAAAAATTCCTGAAAAATCGCGAAAATCCGTATCTTTTAGCATGGGCTGATTTTCAAAAATTCATGTCTCCACCAAATCTTAACGGATTCCTTTCAAATTTGAAACACAGACGGAGGAGGGGAGTATCTTTGACGGGATTATAAAAATTGGTCACATCCGTTACGGATTACGGATGTGACTGGTATTTTAATTTAACATGGTAAGTGCTATCTACGGTTTTTCATGGTAGTCATGATCACTTATGAATCATAATGCCACCAAATGTTCAGAAAGACAAAAACTATTTTAGACCCTAAATCTATTGTTGATCCTAAAAACTATTGTTGACCCTAAAAACTATGTTTAACCCAAAAAATACCTATTATCACTCAATATTCTCGATGGTACGTGATCTTGTTGAATTTTGTCAAGTCCTGGCCCAATGGGCCATTTTTATTACTTACTAAATCTAAAGGTTTCGTAAGTATATTGATGACTTCCATCCTCTGTGTGTTTGTTTGTGTTTGTTTGTGTGTGTTTGTGTGTTTGTTTGTAGGCACGATAACTCGAGAATGGAAGGAGCTACCAATGTCAAATTACACCACGTGATTCAGGAGGGTGATGGCTAGTGCTGATTAGATTTTGGTCAAAATCGGTCAAAGGTCAAGGTCACAGGGAGGTCATGCATTCTATTTTTGATGGTTTTGTACAGAATCGTCATAGAAACTTCTGGTTTGCGTCGCTATCTTCTCGAGAGACAGCTTTTATTAGACAAGGTCAGAGGTCAAGTTTACAATTTCGTAAGTACCAGTCTATGACTGCTTGTTTGTTTGTTTGTTTGTGAACAGTATTATGGAAAAACTCCTCGACGGATTTTGACGAAACTTGGTGGGGGGATTAGGTATGGTCCAAGGATCATGCCATTAGATTTTGCACTTGGTCCAAAATCCAATATGGCCGCTATGGCGGCCATTTTGAAAAAATATTTGAATTTTTGTTTTTGCATTTCTACATGTTTAAAGTGATTTCCAACAAAATAACATGCCAAAATTATAATTGCGGCTGATTTTGGAACTTCAGGTGGATATACCCACATAAAATCAATTTCTGTCTCAAGGAATCTAGTTATGACGAATGAATTGAGTATGTAAAAGTTAAAAGTAAAAGGGAAAGTTGCAAACTATAACTCTGTGAGCACTGTTGACGTCAAATTGAATGAATAGGATATCAGGTTCACTTGAGTGACCAAGCAGTATTGGCGGCAGAGGTTTTGCACTCTATCGAGTGCTTCCCCTCTAGTTCTGACTGCTTTGACTGCACATATAAAAATGATGGCATCACTTACAAGAGTGAAGTCAATGGCGCACTATCACCACAAATCTTCAGACTTTACACCTAAAGCAGAGATGAAAGATGTAAAAAGTTACACCAACAATGACCCAGTGTCTAATTTTCATTTCTTAAAAAAAAATCTTCTCTTTTCACCCCTGTGACCAGAAGTCCTGATCCCCTGGGGCATGAACCGGAGGTCAAATGTAAAAAAAAAAACTTTCCATATCTCAGGCATCCCTCAATGTTGATTACATGTAAAAAGTTTAATTCAACATTGTTTTTGAATGTACCCATAATTGCATTGTTTGGTGTTTGACCTTTTGACAAAAATGATGCAGCTCTCACACTTTCATGCCATGTGGTTATCATAACCACCAAGTTGTGATCATAACCACCAAGTTTGGCGAATTTTCTGCACAACCGTTTAGGAAGACAGCGTGACTGACGAACAAACACACAGATAGACAGACAGACAAGCCGGTAGGCGGCGATGGGTTGCCGGGCATGGAAACTATAAGATATAGAGCAAAATGGATGTGATATAGCGGATAGGGAATCACCTGAAGATTATGCATATCAAATCTCATCCAGTTCCATCTACTGAAAACTACTCGGTATCCATTTGAATGAAAAGTACCGAAAATGCAGTTTGAAATCGGAAATCCCCAAAGTTCGAGGGGGTGCTGTGGGTGAACAAAGATCTAAATCGAAAATCTGGCTCGATCGTTTGTGCACAATGTATTCCAGACGATTAGTGTGAATTTTCATGACCATCCAACCATAACCCTAGGAGGAGTAGCATTTGGTGCGAAGGCATCTCCAGCTCTCGCATATTATCGATTTTTGCACTAATTGACCTTTGACCCCTGACTTAAGCGAAATCGGTCAATATGTCCTGAGGCAAAGTTGTAGTACTCATTGAGTACCATGAACCTGCAAAGTTTCATTCGTATCGATGCACTCACCTGGTCGCTAGGGGGCCTTTAATTTTCGCCAATTTCCGCGCATACCCTAATTGTAGGGGGCGCTGCGGGTAAACTATTCCATATATCACAAAAACTGGAATATATTTGATCGAGCATCACCTGTAGATCATTCGTGCCAAATTGCATTACCCTACGTGGGATAATGGCTTTCGGAATTGATTTCGCGTGAACTGTACCGATTTTGAAGGTTTTTCGGTTGTTGCTAGGGAACCAAAGCATCCCTAGCAACAATCACAATTTCCAAAGCACGAGGTCATAAGATGTACCTACCACCCGAGTTTGGTTAAAATCCGACCACGTTTACTCCCAATTATGCTGATGACAAACGAACAAACATCCAAACAAACAGACAGAATTACTGACAATAAGGGTCACCTATTTCTGCGACCCAACAGACAGACAGAGCCAATAACATTACCCCCCCCCCTGTTTTTTTTTTTTTAGCATGGGATAAACATCCTGATTCTTTATACTAACTAAATAAAAAAGTAACATCAGGAAATGATATACATTTTAATAATAGCCATACATTACAAATAGCAATATTAGTTTAAAGTGACTTGCTTCATGTGACTTCTGAGGTCCCTTCCTTTTTGACCACAGTCACGTGGGATGGAATATTCGTTGTGTTCTCCAATTGTTTTTGAATTCGGTGATGATAGCCACATAAAATACCGAACAAAATATCACCACGTGGGCCCAATCAACACGTGTCCCGGGTCGGATGTTCCGCTTGCCTCGCCGAGAGGTATGCACACTCAATTCTGAGCTGTCTGGCCTGGGTTCGAATCTCGACCCACCTATAAACTGTCATCTTTTCACAGTTTCACAGGCAGGGTGATTCATCGACGCGTGTGCCGTCTCTTGGATGGACATTAAACTGGCTGTCCCATCTGCTAGCTTTAGTTGGTGGTCATTAAAGATCCTACTGTGTCCTTTGTGAAGAATAGGTGAGCTATCGCCGGCACCGTGAACAAATGACCAATTCCTGCCCAAATCACCTTCAGTGGAGTATCATGTGACTGAATGGTGATCTGTTCAGGATGGGTTGTGGCTTTGAAAAGCTTGAACTCCACTTGTCGTGAACACCCTGAAACTGACAAAAGTACAGGCCTCCATTATATTATTATTATTATTATTATTATTATGATGTGCATGTATGTTGAAAAACAATTTTCAATGTTGGTGTATCTTCGACTATCGTGAGAATTTCAAGCCTACAACTTTTTGAATGCATCCTTTTGGTCTTTGTAGTTTGAATTTGGCTGTTGAGTGATGTGTTAGTCCTGTTTTTGCCCTGGCTTTCCTCCTAGTCTGCGTCCAACTGATACTGCACTGAATTGCATCCCTGTGGTGCGAAGCCCTGTTGTTTTGCAAGTAATGCTTTTAGAACACAAAACAAAGGTTTGCTTTTTTTCATTATGTACAGATACAACATTCTCCTATCGAAAGAAACTTTTGGCCCGGCTCAGCATGGGACGACTGTCATTAAAAAAAAGCTTTTCCGTAATTGCTTTTTTGGGGCTGTATCTTATGATTTGATGCCAGGTCAAAAGTAGGGCAAGGGAGGGTTTGCTCAGGCAGAAGTGAAAGTGGTGGGGTTGTCAAATCATGTGGTATTACTTAACAGTGAAAAAAAAGTTTTTGATGATGCAGGACATACTCACGTGATTGTAAGCTCTGTTGAAAGAAGCATCGAGTGAAAGTTCGAGTCCCAGTTGGCCAGAGCTAGGCCGCTGTGGACAGGAGGCAATCGATGGGGAAACGGGATAATCCAGTTGGCAGTTTACTCACAACAACGCTGTCATTTTTCAGGTTCAGATTACCTTGAGATGTGTGGGGTGTCCACAAATTAGGCTTTCCATTCTAAAATGAAACGGTGATAAATTTACAAATGAAATGGTAGACAACTACACAATTTTCTGCATGTCAAAAGAGCATTTCTCAAAGTTTTATTTGTCAAGATCATCATCTGAATCCAAATGGACTTACGGGGACTGTGCTGGAATGACTTATGAGCGTGTTCGACATACTCACCGCTTGTGCTTGGCTGGACACCTGTAAAATAAAAAATCCGTTAAAGAACATCTCTCAAAGTTTTATTTAGGTGCAGTAAACCACATCATGGTGTTCCATTTCATTATTTTCTTCTTACGGTTTGAATTTGGAACGGTAATTTGTGGACTCGCTGTATTTCGTTAGCAAACTGACATTTTGAGATCCTGCATACAGGATCTTTCATCTCGTCCATCTGAGAGGCTGTTCCATTTCCGTACGCTCACTTGTGGACATAAAAAGGTTCACAGTGCCCTTTGAAACAGTGGGTCATGTGTTTCAGTTTCCCGGACATGCTCAAATTTCTTCGATGCGTAATACCTGGGATTGAATACGTCTGATGTGCATCCTGATTTATCACCACCTTGCGTCCAGTTCAAGGTGACCACTTAGTCTCCCGAGTGTTTTCAGTGGGAAATTGAACAATGAAGAAGAGGATATTGAATTTCTCAAAACAGTAAAGCATTTGTTGTTGGCATAACAAAGCATTACAGAATTCAATTATTCAAATTGTCGACAAGTGTCTTCTTGTTTGTTTGTTTGTTTTTTCTCCTTAAAGCAATCATAATTATCAGAAACTTCAATTCAACTTTTGATGCCTCGACTAACGTTGGTTGCTGGTGGACAATGAAGATCCCACGGTTTCTTTCACAAAGAGAAGGCTATTGTGTTTCGGCACAAATTACAAATTCCTGTCTGAACCTACAATGAGCACTGAAATCAGCGACACAGCCTCCACTCAGAGATGGTGCAACCAGCAGCCATGCACTACATGACTACACATAAAGGGAGGAATGGATTTAATGCATTATATGCTGCTCTTATCTTTATGAAAACTAGCAATGCAGTATTATTCTGAACTATACTTTACTGACTCGAAGGGCACTGGGTAGAGCACGTACCTCTGCCAGGCTGAACAGTTTACGTTTTGTATCGCTCTGGTAGGCCAGATCTGCGTCCAGACCTGAACCAAAATCGAATTGGCTTGTTATTGTCAACTACCCAACTCGTACACCTAGTTTTGTCATAACCCGTGCACAACTTTTTGAGATACCGTTTTTTTGGCCTTACCTCTCAATGATGAAGAATCACGTTAAATATTCTAATATGTGGATCCAGATCTTCACCAAATTCTAATCAGTTCGTCCTTGTCACACACACAAACACCCTGTCCGCCAAGTTTCGTCCGAATCTGTCCATAACTTTTTGAGATGTCCTGTTCACAGGCAGACGAACAAACGGGTGAAGACATATCCTCCGTCCACCTCTTTGGTGGCAGGGATAAAAACTGAAATGCTACACAAAGATTTTAAAACGTTTGCCCATAAATATAGTCAGTCAAATGTTTGTTGAACCTTAGATTGACTGATAGCTGTGCGCTTATTACGTAATGAACACAGTAGTTTAAAAGGTAGTGTCTCCTCCTTCGAGTCGTCGAGTCTGGGTTTGATTTTTTTTATATTTTTCTGGCAATGTAATCCGACTACAAGCTTCAGAGGAAGGGTGTTGCATTATATAGTATGTCATCTTTCAGTAGAACAATCTTCCTTGTATGCCATTTGAGTGCCGCTCCAGTAAATTTTATAGCCTAATGACAAGGTCACTGATTTGTGAACCTGCTTCTGTAGCTTCATGTGAACCAAAGGCATGTGTACAGTAACTCATGTCACAATGCATTTACAAGGTGCAAGCATGAGAAATGATTCTAATACCGAAACAATGACTGTAACAAAATTTAAACCTGTGCCATGAGTAGTCATATGGATCCGATCATCGTTACCGTCATGATGCGGTAAACCTCAGCCTAAGTGAATCGCAATGTCCAATCTTAAATGGCAACCATTCCTTCCGCATGATAAAGCGAAGGCTCAAGTTACCTTGCTTAAGCTCGTCTTGTACTTCGTGAACGGAGGAAAAAATATTGGCTCGTCCAGAGGATGGCCGATCAAACGGAGTGCGATGCGGGGTCGACGTGGTAATTCCGTTTAAAACATGTTATAGAATGCTTTCATCAAGATATATTATAGTACTGATATTATAAAGAAACCTGAGATGTACAGCAGACCAAGGAAAACTTTCACGAGCTTTTCCACGAAGCTTCCAAACTCGGCATTAACCCTCATCCTACCAATAAGCAACATATTTACAACCGAATCTTACCAACTGGGGGACTTTTATGACCGCAACTCAGAATCACTAAATTTCATTCAATCTGCTGAAGTTTTACATCAATGAGGAAACGTCGTTATTTTGATTGGATAATGTTGTAGTGATAAAGTAAACAAAGCTAAACATAAAAAAAAATGAACGAAAACAACTGGGGTCTTTTTGGACCCCAGAAAGGATTTGCTTGTTACTGTGTGTAGCAAGGTGGGATCTTGAAACATCATATATATATATATATATATATATATATATATATATATATATATATATATATATATATATATATATATATATATATATATTCCCAGCACGTACAGGTAAAGAAACTAATAAAACATGAAATGCATTGTTAAAACTAATATTTAGAAATAAAACATCAAAATGTAGGCCTGGGGTCCAAAAAGACCCCTGTTGCTAAGTTGAGGGTTTTAAAAAAAGAAAAGAAAGAAAAACACAACTTTGGCAACAATAGCATTTTGATGTGGTTCGAGTGTCTGCACACAACCCATGAAACATTGATCTCAAGCCCGTAGAGGAGCTTATGATCACATTCAGGAAAATGGAATTGGGAAACATCAATTACATTTGAACAAGGGGAAAGTCAACTCAGTAAACGGAACTTGAACCTCACTTCCTAATAGTGGGGCAACTTAGCATAACAATTGTGCATTTTGTGAGGAAAGCACCAAATTTGGCACACTAGTAGCCTATCACATTATGAACAGATTTGGATATTGGGCCATCTCAAATTTTTTGATGGCAGTGGAAAATGGCTAGCACAGCCATCAGCGGCTGAATTTGAGATGGCCCAATATCCAAATATGTTCATAATATGTTAGGCTACTAGTGTGCCAAATTTGGTGCTTTCCTCACAAAATGCACAATTGTTATGCTATATTTAGCTAAGTTGCCCCACTATAACACCAAAAAGGATAGTTTCCAAGATGGTTTTGAAGTGGAGCACTCGGCATGCAAGTTGAGTTGTCTAGTCATCTGGGTTTGATTCCTGGACTCGAATATAAACCGATGGATCGGTGCTTCCCAAAGTGCGCCATCCCTCGGATAGACGTTAAACTGGGAGCGTCATCTGCTAGCGTTAGTCGGTGGATGTTAAGGATGTGAAGGATCCCAAAGATTATCACCTGCACCTTGAACAAATTACAAAATCCGACCTTTCTTCACTGCTGGGAAGGCAAAGGCAAAAACCACCAAGCATAATCATTGCCAAGAGAGTGCTTGGGTACCACCGACGCTCTATGGACGTGACAGAGATGGATGGAAAGACTATGCAAACAAAGTAATTCCTGCAACACTGCAGTCATTCTATATAACACTCTTGCTCTTGGAGATTATCCTTCTCTGTTTAATTGTGAGCTCGATTTGATTACGAGCTTCCGTACGTCTGTTTATTTCTGCTCTATGGGAAGATGGCTTGGTGTGTTTGAGCGTCGTTGGTGAATGCATATTTAACATGGATTCACTTCCGAATTTTTCCTGCTGGTTGCATCATTACTCAGGTGAAGGTGCTCCATTGATGCAGTGCCCCCTGCCCGTAACACGTGATTGTGAGGGCAGGAATTTGGGGTTGTTGGTGGCAACTGCCAACTCTCTAATGCTAGACACCGAGGGATCTTTTACGTACACCAACTAATGCGAGAACCCAGTTTAAGGTCCATTCCGACCAAGGGACGGACAGCGAAGTCATTTATGCAAGCAGCACCAGACTGGCAGTTTACAGTCGGGTCACAAATCGAACCTCCCCCATGGCCATGTGTGCGCCATACAAACATCCCCTATTGCATAACGAACTGAAATGCAGAATTTTTCGCCTTCCTTCCCCCAGCAGTGTTTTGCTCCATCCATACTTGTCCTCTCCCTCCTTGACTCCGACTCCTTATCCTATCCCAACCATCTTACTCTTCCTCTTCCCATTCCCCACACACTACCGTCTATCTCTCCTGTCGACCTATCGTTCTCCCTTCTCATGCCCTTCTTTCTATTTACCCCCTTCTCCCCCCCCACGTACATTACGTAATAAATAGATGATTCCAACTTTTCCAAGCGAGGCTGAATCATTTCGCTGAGCACATGAGCGAGTGGCAGTGATGTTTCGTGGCCGTGAGCTGCACACACCAAGACACGATGATTCTCGTTTGGTTTGTGGCTTGTGGGTGAGCACGCCATGATCCCTCGATCCCGACAAGAGAGGAATGTGAGTCGAGTCAGCTCTCACGCCGATGGCCGCCGAGCTTTGCTGCCTTGTTCGAAGCGTGAAGTTATGCCAAAACTTTCCTGCGTCTTTCAAACCTCTTGTGTTCCCTTGGTCCTCCGAGGTCAAATATTTGGCAAGGCGTTACTGCGCAAACTGAGCAATGGAAAATGCTGTCCAAATGATTATTGGGCCAAGTTTCTTGAAGTTGTTTGTGCACTTCGCCGTACACAGGCGAAACGTATCGAGATGAATATAATTTATGGTTCTTGGATTGAAGTTCTGGTTCCTTCTGATGCCTGCGTGAGGGCTGAGGGCAAACTGTGTTAAAACATGGAGCGCAGCAAATTTGGAAACGAGGAGAGGGCAGAAAATTTGATCACAAAAAAAATCATGCAACGAAGGGGAAAAATAAATAAATTATATATATATATATATATATATATATATATATATATATATATATATATATATATATATATATATTGATTAGATAAATAAAAAAACAGGCTTTGCATGGGGTCTGTGACTCCCAGGACGTGTCAATTTTTATTTCCGAAAAAAGTTTCCATCATTCCTTTCAATAAACTGTCCGATGGATTGGTGCAGAGGTGGTGCACCTACCTTTGAGCTGTCTAGTCTGGGTTCGAGTCCCGATTTGTGCTTTGTGATTCATTGGTTGTGCTGCATCACAGGGTGCCACCAATCCAATGGGCTTTAAGCCGGGTGTCCCGTCTGGAAGCACGTTTGGAGACGTTAAAGATCCCACAGTGTCTTTCGGAAAGAGTATGCGAGTTATCGCCGGCACCCTGAACAAATTGCAAATCCTTGCCACTTTCAGTCGAACATCAGGGCTGCAGAGTGGGTTCGTGAAAGACTTGGGGCAAAAATTTTCGCCGGTCGACTCACTAAGACGGTGAGAATAATTAGGGCTATCAAGTATTAGTAGTAGTAGTAGTAGTAGTAGTAGTAGTAGTAGTAGTAGTAGTAGTAGTAGTAGTAGTAGTAGTAGTAGTAGTAATGTCATTGCAGGTAATAGGGTTCAGAGAGAGAGAGAGATAGATAGATATATCCAAGGCTGATCCCACACCCTCTTTCCCTTTATTGATTCGTTATTATACATCTTGATTCAATGATTTAAGTGGTGTACCAATTTTCCCCCAAGGGATTATGCCCGGAGATATCCAATTATGATTGTGCACATATATTTTTGACCACCACGGAAATGTAGCAATCATCAAGGTATTCGTTCTTACATCTACAACACTTGGCTATTAGCGACATCACTGCATCTTGAGATGTGGCCACTAAAAAATAAATAAATAATTAAAAAAGCGTTGAGTTATACACAATAAATAAATAAAGCATACACAAATAAATTAAATATTCAAATTGTAACTCTTAAAACGTGCAGACGGTGAACCTTATCTATGTTTAAGGCCAATCAGAGACCTTTGTGTGGAGGGTGGGACCCAATGTTTAGACTTCAAGTGGTGTTATCTGTTTTGATTACCATTGGCTATCTAGCACGCGAGCATGTCAAGGGGATTGCTCCACAGACAAACTTAGCAGCAGGAGTAGGATTCGTGGAATTTGTACATTAAAAAGGGCAGGGTGCATGGGGTCACATGATGGACAAACAATAGAACTGTCTTTGGAGTGTTCAAGGGGTCAATCATTTAAAACATTTTTGGAGTAAATTAAGCTTCAAAATATAAACTTTAAAAATATTTATGTGATTATGGCAAAGTTTTTATTCTTTGTATTTTTTTTACTCCAGTATGTCCAATACATTTCTTTTAATTACCCCGTGCACGCGGAGCGAAAATCAGGATGAAGAAATTGGTTCATGTCTATCCGTCGGTCCGTTCATCCATCCATCTTATCATTTTATGATCGTGAATTTCTGATCGAGGAACAACTTATTGAGATCGAATGTTATTTTTTTATCATCAATCGGAACATGAACCAAAAGTGAAGTTTGCCATTTTACAGTATTTTGGCATTGCATCCATCCCGATCGCACATGCGTAGAGAGGAGTGAGATAATAATTTTACTCTCTCCACCTGTCCAGCAGTCAAACAAAATTGAAAATCATTCCAAACAGGAAGCTTACTGTTTTTAAGGATGTAATGAATAACACATACAACAGGTAGAAATAACTAATGTAATGTGTTTGATAAGGTGATGCAATGGCCACTGGAAAAATGGTGGTTAAACCTGGAATTTTTTGATTTATACATCTTTAAACCTCTTTAAACCTTTATTTACATTTAATTATCTACTTGAAGACTGTATAACACAAATCATCTTCATCATACTTCCAAGAACCATGCTATATATCGATTATATCATGGAATACGGCAATACTCCATATAGAGGGATGATACGGGGGAAAAATGGCCGCCCCTTCAAATGTGTACACGATACGCTTATATACTACAAAAGAATGAAGTTATAAGCATCAAAAGCCATACCTTACATTCTCGAGCATTTTCTGAACTACCAAGACTTAAAAAGACACCGGAATGCATCGCTAAAGTACCAAATGAGAGATCGCAGAAAACACCAATTTGTACTTCTTCTTCCCCTCTAAAAACAATGTTAAACTGTAGCCTGACCTACTGCAATAACTGCACACGTGATGATGGTGATTCCAATGTGAGGAAGTTACTTTGTCTCTGGGCTATTGCATGCAAACGAAAATTTAAAAATATATCAAACATTAAGAGTTTTATTAAAAGAAATATAATGCAAATGTGGACTCAACCAAAAGACAGGATTGTGGGAAAGGGGGTATGGAGGAAATGGACAGAACCATTCCAAAAGTGATTCTCGTCCTCTCCCCCACCCATCCCCAAAATCAACTGAAACAACTATAAAAAAAAACAAACAAATTAAACAACATAGATGAATTTCATCCGTAACAAAATATATAAAATATGAAGCATTTCGTTATTTTTAAAAACGATCATCTCATCCACATTTCCGCACATGTGGTAATCCATATAGTGGACAGAACCCAAAGTCAGGATTGAGTGGGGGGAGGGGTAGAATGTACCATAAGCCAAACTTAATAACATAAATGGATGTATTCCATACCAAACTAACAAAACATATATAAGATTAAGCATTACATTATTTTAAAAAATGAAAACTAATGAAAACTATGGATGTAACCAAACCATGCCAGGATTGACCAGGTAAATTCACCATGAACCATTCACTATATCATTGAACTGATCTTTCTTCTTCTTGTTTTTACAGCATTTAGATGGCATGGCATGTGTGTTGGGGTGGAGAAGATGCCACCATAATGGCTACGTACCATCATCTCCATCAACTCGTCTTTACCGTCGCCATCATCAACATCCTCATCACATTGTTGGCTCAAGTTTATCATCATTATTATTAAAGGTATGTTTCATAATCTTAATAACTCAATAAAATAAACTTTATTTTATGTTCTTCATACAGGGGAACAGTTAAGTTGGGTTGACCTAACAGTTAAGGTGGCTGGCCTTGAGTTTATTCGTGATCTCACGGTCTTGAGCTTGAGCCCTTATCGTGCCGTTAAATAACACCAGGTGGGTTGACTCAGCCTGTCATCCTTCGGAGGTCGGCAAAATGACTACCAGCTGACTGGTAACATGGGACACTGTATCAGCAGCACAGCTGCACCCCCAGCAATGATGCAACCAGTCGCCATGAGCTGCATACAAACTAATAATAATAGGCTACTTTCTTTTATGTTCTTAATAACTTTTTTATTCATGAAAATAAACAGCATAAAAACAATGCACAAACTTGTTAATTCAGGGTACAGTTTGAATAAATTTTAAAGTTGAAGTCCCTAACGCTATTTTCCCCATTACCCCTTAAGTTTGCGGTTCCCAGGGATTTTCAAGAACGTAACCCCCTCGAACGACAAGGCCCTCCTGTATATACCTAACACTGCGCAGGGTATCGTGTTCTATCAACTATGTAGTTATATTGGTTGTCGGTTTGTCAGCTGATTGGTTTGTTCCTTCTAGTTCCTTTTGTTTCATCCACACTACCCCCTTCCTCTTGTTGCTGCGTTTCATTCAGCTTGAGTGAAGCTTGATCAGCCCCACGTGTCCTTCTTCCCCTTGATCTCGCTCTCACCTCTACTCTGCTGTTGGCGTTTCCCCCTTTCCATTTTCGTCCCTCACATTCCACTCCAGCTCTTCCACGAGCCTCGATCATGTCTCCAAGAAACGCCGTCTTCCTCCAATCTCTCACTTTCCCTTTGTCAATTTTACCTCTCTCATTGTGACCACTTCACACCGGCATGTGATTATATGAATATGTAGACGGATTTGAACCGTGATTTCGCTTGAGTTGAGAAAAACACGTGGATGTACAGATGGTGACGTCACAATCAGGGGCTGGCAGCATCTCCTGCCGGTATGAACGCTCACCTCTGAGCCGTCTACCCCCGGGTTCGAATCTCGACACAGCCTGAAGCTGTTGTTTGGGAAGATGTTGAGCAGGTGTAGTAATACACCCTACCAAGCCTGTGTGCAAACTTTTCACATAGTTTAATAAATCTCTTGCACGTCTGATACACACTCTCGGAAATTTTATTTTTCTCCCTCTGTCTCATGTTAGAAAGGATTCTATTGCAGTTTTAAAGGAATGTAGAGCTTGGAGTAACATGACGTCCTGCAGTAAAGATTCTTTGCAAAGTGTTTCCAAAAGATATGGAAAACTAGAAAAGGCTGAACCATCATTGATTTGCAAAAAGACTGTGCTAACAAGAAGTATAAAGGGATTTTAATTACAATGATAGCCACTGTTATTATTAGCACACATAATTCAAGTCGCTCGAGGATCATGTCATTTATCGGCGTGCTCTCGTTTTATTTTGCAGTTCATTCCCTACCTAGCCGACCTAGCCTACCTAGCCTACCTAGCCGACCTAGCCGACCTAGCCTACCTAGCCTACCTAGCCTACCTAGCCTGTGCGCAAACTTTTCAGATAATTTAATAAATCTCTTGCACTTCTGATACACACTCTCGGAAATGAAGTCTCAATTGTTGACTTTAATTACATCCCGCCCACCACCACGCCCCCTGGAGTAATGTTCCCGCCCAAATGACAGCTTGGTCCCGCCCACCAACCGATTGACATCGCTCAAGCTTAGCCGTCGTTACCGCCCGTGTGCGAGGCGTGCTGTGCGTGTAATGATCGCCTTGTAGATTAGGAAGAGTGAATGCACAGAAAGGGAGCACGAATAAGAGTTATTGGGGGCGACACCCACGGTGCCGGCATGAGACGTCGGCGGCTGGCCGTTGCCTTCGTGCTACTTTGCCTCTCTCTGTTCGTGCTGTCGCTGCTCAACGTGCTGCTGCTGCTGCCTGTTGCCTTTGCTCCCTCCGAACGAGAATCCGCGGAGCTGCTGCTGAAGACCTCACGAACCCGCGAGGCGGAGATCCCGCTGCTCCTGCGCCCGCTGTCGCTCCTTGTGCGCTCATGGCGCTCTGAGCCCGGCGAAGAGGTTGCCCGGGAGCTGAGGGCACGACGAGCTGAGATCTCCCGGCTCCGACGCTTAGCCCTGCCCGGAGCGCATCCGGGGGGTTCTGAACGGCGTCTCATGGAGCTGGAGCGACGCAGAGCCCGGCATGCTGGGCGCCAAGACACCGAGCCGCTCGACTGTGCCGACATCGAGTCCCCGGAGAGCCTTCAGTACGTCGGTGGTGGATTCACCAAGGCGGTGTATAAAGCGGTGCTGGGTGGCAGCAACGCGCGTCCAGTTGCCTTGAAGACCGTAGACCTGGGAGGTCGTGACATGACCACGTGTGTGCAGACGCACAACGACCTCGAGTCGTGTTACCGCCTGGCTGCGTGCAAACTGCTCAAAGAGATGATGCTGCTGAGCAGCTTACAACACCCGAACATCGTACAGGTGAGCTGGACAAAAGAAATGGCGCGAGCTGCTGATACCGTGTAACTTCTCTGCACTGCTACCACCCCCCCCACCTCCTCCCCCTCTCCCTCCATCTCCCCCACCACCGGCCCCGCTATCTTCCCGAAAACTGTTTGTTGATTTATCCTCCATAGCTGACCCTTTAAATCCATCCAAAGACCTCTACTCCCAATTCCTTATTTAGTTCTCTGAAAACGGAGCGATTGACCTTTTGTCTTTGCAATTGTCTAACAACATGGACAAAGCCTTAACCGTCCATGTATGTGAAACTTTGACAATGAGGTATGATTTATTTATTACTTACGAAATCTAAAGATTTCGTAAGTATATTGATGACTTCCGTTTCTGTTTGTTTGTTTGTTTGTTTATTTGTGTGTTTGTTTGTTTATTTGTGTGTTTGTGTGTTTGTTTGTAGGCACGATAACTCGAGAACGGAAGAAGCTACCAATGTCAAATTACACCATGTGATTCAGGAGGGTGGTGGCTAGCGCTGATTAGATATTGGTCAAAATCGGTCAAAGGTCAAGGTCACAGTGAGGTCAAACATCCAAAACATTCGATTTTTGATGGTTTGGTACAGAATCATCATAGAAACTTCTGGTTTGCATCACTACCTTCTCTAGAGACAGCTTTGATAAGACAAGGTCAGAGGTCAAGTTGACGATTTCGTAAATACCAGTCTATGACTGCTTGTTTGTTTGTTTGTGTGTTTGTTTGTAGGCAAGATAACTCGAGAACGGAAGAAGCTACCTATGTCAAATTACACCATGTGATTCAGGAGAGTGATGGCTCGCGCTGATTAGATTTTGGTCAAAATCGGTCAAAGGTCACAGTGAGGTCAAACATAATTCCATAAATTCATGTGGAGAAATGGAGTATTTTTGCTTCGATTGACGTTACGAGTTCGTTTTAACTTCGATTTTAATTTTGTCTTCGGTTTTTGCGATCGCTTAGGACGCTTAAAATTCAGTTGTTGAAATTTTGGTAAAAATCGGATGTTTTGGAGACGTTTTAAGATTGTATAAAAAATATTTTACTCGCCGCGTCACGGATCGTCACATGGTGCAGCGCGCTCAAGCAGAGGCGTCATTGAGTCACGTAAAGGTTTTGCATGTGCACACTGACTGTGTTTTCAATAAAGATGGTGTTTAAAAGTCATTTTTATCCCAATAAAGGTTATAGTCGCATGCCTGACTCGCGAAGCCGTCGGATTTTGTAAAGATTGTTGGTGGATGGCCGAATATTACGGTTTTGTGACTTTGATAAAATGATATTAAATAATTGCGTGGAGAAATGGAGTATTTTTGCTTCGCTCGACGTTACGAGTTCGTTTTAACTTCGATTTTAATTTTGTCTTCGGTTTTTGCGATCGCTTAGGACACTTAAAACTCGGTTGTCGAAATTCTGGTAAAATCGGATGTTTTGGAGACGTTTTAAGATTGTATAAAAAATATTTCACTCGCCGCGTCACAGCTCGTCACGTGGTGCCAGCGCGCTTGAGCAGAGGCGTCGTTGATCGCGTAAAGGTTTGCCGTGTGCGCGCTCACGGTGTTTTCGATAAAGATGGTGTTTAAACTCATTTTTTTATCCCAATAAAGGTTATCGTCGCATGCCTGACTCACTAAGCCATCAGATTATGTAAAGATTGTTGGTGGATCGCCGAATATTACAGTTTTGTAACTTTGATAAAATAATATTAAATAATTGCGTGGAGAAATGGAGATTTTTGCTTCGGTCAACATTACGATTTTTGATGGTTTGGTACAGAATCATCGTAGAAACTTCTGGTTTGCGTTGCTACCATCTCGAGAGACAGCTTTTATTAGACAACGTCAGAGGTCAAGTTGACGATTTCGTAAGTACCAGTCTATGACTGCTTGTTTGTTTATTTTCGAGCAGACATGTTTTGGATTTCGTGGCACACTTTGTTTTGGGTCGTGCTTGGACAACCTTCCAATGATCCACCGATAGATTGCTTCGTCAATGGGACGAGTCGCATCTCCCCGTCCTGTACACCTGTCTCCATACCTTGCTGCACTGCATGCGATCCTCGCATCCCGCTCCATGGTCGTGCTTGGCTCGTGTCAAAAGCTCTCTTTGTCCGATGTCTCACGTTGCTGAAGGAATAGCAAGAGGTAGGCGATTGTACATTATCGCGGCACTAATCCGTGCCTCATTAAAGCGGAAACGCCATCCGAGTTGGCCATAGTCCTTTATTAATGCAATTATTGTTTTCAAACGACTGCAATAATTTGGCAAATTGGGACGAAAAGAACCAGCTGGCAGGCTATGATCTTCCTAATAAATGGGTACATTGAATTTATTTCCCTTCATGTATTTGTGGTTTATTTTTTATCAACAAGGTATATAGTTTCATTTCTATAAACAAAGTGTATAGTTTTATATTGAAAAACAAAGTATATCGTTTTATTTATACAAACAAAGTGTATCGTTTTATTCATACAAACAAAGTGTATCGTTTTATTTGTACAAACAAAGTGTATCGTTTTATTCGTACAAACAAAGTGTATCGTTTTGTTTGTACAAACAAAGTGTATCGTTTTGTTTGTACAAACAAAGTGTATCGTTTTGTTTGTACAAACAAAGTGTATCGTTTTGTTTGTACAAACAAAGTGTATCGTTTTATTCGTACAAACAAAGTGTATTGTTTTATTCGTACAAACAAAGTATATCGTTTTGTTTGTACAAACAAAGTGTATTGTTTTGTTTGTACAAACAAAGTGTATCGTTTTATTTGTACAAACAAAGTGTATCGTTTTATTTATACAAACAAAGTGTATAGTTTTATTCATACCAACAAAGTATATAGTTTTATTGATACAAACAAAGTGTATAGTTTTATTTATACCAACAGTGTATAGTTTTATTTATACAAACAAAGTGTATCGTTTTATTTATACAAACAAAGTGTATAGTTTTATTCATACCAACAAAGTATATAGTTTTATTGATACAAACAAAGTGTATAGTTTTATTTATACAAACAAAGTGTATCGTTTTATTTATACAAACAAAGTGTATCGTTTTATTTATACAAACAAAGTGTATCGTTTTATTTATACCAACAAAGTATCTAGTTTTGTTGTTACAAAGTGTATAGTTTTATTTGTACCAACAAAGTATATAGTTTTATTATACCAATAAAGTGTATAGTTGTATTTATACCAACAGTGTATAGTTTTATTTATACCAACAAAGTGTATAGTTTTATTTATACCAACAAAGTGTATAGTTTTATTTGTACCAACAAAGTGTGTAGGTTTTTTTATACCAACAATATGTATTTTTATATAAACAAAGGTATATAGCCCAAGGCACTCCAACTTTATGAAATATTTCACTTTCAACACAGTAGTATATGCAACTGGTGAGAGGAAATTATTTCTTATTAATTATTTCTAATTGGCTATTCAAAATAATGTGGTTGTTAGTCAGCTGGCTATCCCCAGCACCCTGTCCAAATTGCAAATTCCTGCTCTAACTTAGAGGCACTACATCAGCGAACACTTGCACACCCAGCAAATTATGCCATCCACAGTCATGTGCTAAATATGAAAGAAGAAGAAATGTGAGCGTGTCTTGGCCAATAGCTCTTTGAACGCCATTACACTTTACGATCACTGTTTCTGCGACAAAAAGGGAGCCTCATAATCCAGGATACTCGTGATTACATGCTCCTGGTGCATGAATGGCAATTTACCTACATGGTGTAAGGTTTGCTGGCAGGAAAGCTTCGAGGTACACACACTTGCCTCAGGGCTGTTGAGCCTGGGTTTGAATGTGGACCCAGCTATACGCTGTCATACTGGTGTTCTGCAGGCAGGGCGATTCATCAATTTAGTTGGTGGACGTTGAAGATCCCACATTGTCCTTCTCTAAGAGTAAGCGAGTTATCACTGGCACCCTGAACAAATTCCAAATTCCCACGCCAAATTTCTGTGAAGCCAATAAAATAGCAGTAGTTGTAATTGTAGTTGCAGTAAATTTGCTGTCACATGTTTCATAAATAATGACCAAAAAAAATCTGACGAATCAAAAATTCCATTACAATTCACTTGGAATTCAAATTTGTAAATGCAAATGAAAACCGTTGCTGAACTGTACCAAAACACCAATGATATGGAAGGAGTCCGAGTATGAACGATCTGTGCGTGCTTCTCCTTCATCCGAAAAGTAAGGATTTCCTTGGTATCGAAGGCGCATTTATCATATAATTAATAAATTTGCATGTTTAATGTGACTTAAAACGACAACTTTGGCTGGCATTATCATCCCTTGTGCAGACGCTATATGTTCATCACTGTGCAGCCAGGTTCCAGTGTACAATCATACACTGCCCCGTTCCCATGCTTTTATGGCAGTTTAACTGTGCAGTAATAAGATCAAGTTGAATAATTTTGAGACATAGTTATGCATGATCATATAGCTCAGCATGGCTTTTCAGATACGAAAGTAAGCTCAGCATGAATTATGTGTGCTAATAATAACAGTGGCTATCATTGTAATTAAAATCCCTTTATACTTCTTGTTAGCACAGTCTTTTTGCAAATCGATGATGGTTCAGCCTTTTCCAGTTTTCCATATCTTTTGGAAACACTTTGCAAAGAATCTTTACTGCAGGACGTCATGTTACTCCAAGCTCTACATTCCTTTAAAACTGCAATAAAATCCTTTCTAACATGAGACAGAGGGAGAAAGATAAAACTTTCAAAACTTTTTCACTTCCTTTAAGAGCATACACATTAACACTTGTGGCATAACTGATTTATATCGCAGCTGCATTTCCAAAACTTCACATGCATTCCTGTCTGATTACAGATGTCCTCATCCTTTAATCTGAATAGTTTCCCATTAAATTTTGCTCCTTGAATAGGTTGAACTTTCACAAAGCTCATTGGTTATTTAATCGTATATTACAGATTTTGTTTTTGTGGGGTTGGTGCAGCGCAGGGATGATGCTTCCTGTGTCAAAGTTCCTTGTGTGCATTGTTTTGTAGCATCATAAGCATGGTTACAACAGCAGATGATTATGCAGCAACACGTTACCAGTGAAATGCGAAGATGGACAGATCCTATGCTGAAAGCAGACTGCACAGATATGTGACCTCTGAGTGATCCTCCTAGTCTATAAACCGATAACCAATGCTTACACCTCCGAGGCTATATAATGTAATGAACATTGATAAAATTGGATGCCAGAATATGACTGGAGGAAGTAAGTGCCCCTCCAACCTTTGGACAGTATTGCTGGCATTCATTCCTTTCATCGGAAATTAAATATGAGGGTGGTTCAAGGCTGATGTATTGGTTGTGGTCGAGCAAACTAAAAATACACAGTACAATGAAGTTGATGAGACTGCACTTATTACCCTCGCCGAAGGAGAAGGTATTGTGTTTGGGTCTGTTTGTTTGTTTTTGTTTGTCCACATGAACTTTCGTGTTTTTCTCTGCAACTTGTTATCGGATTGAGACAACATTTTCATCATACAGTCATGGCCAAAAATATTAGCACCCTTGCACTTTTTTAAATAACTCACAATTTTCTCTAAAAATAAGTTGAAATTCACAGTATTTTGTCTCCACAATTCTTTATTTCACTGTTAATACTGCAGAACCTTTGTTTTTGATTCAGAACTTAATCTATCCTTTTAAATCAGGAAATAAAAATAAATGGCATTGACACCCTCGACTTAATATTTGGTAGCACAGCCTTTGGACAAAATAACAGCAGTCAAGCACTTCCTATAGCCATGAATGAACTTCCTACACACCTCCACTGGCAGTTTGGCAAACGCTTCTTGTGCAAACTGCTCCAGTTCTCCCAGATTTGAAGGGTGCCTTCTCCAAACTGCTGTTTTTAGATCTCCCCACAAGATTGTAGTGTTCAATGGGATTTAGATCTGGACTCATTGATGGTCATTTCAGAACAGTCTGACGTTTTGTCTTGAACCATTCCTGGGTGCTTTTTGAAGTGTTTGGGTTCATTGTCCTGCTGCAAGACACATGACCTTCGACGGAGACCCAGCTTTCTGACACTGGGTTGAACATTGCGCTCCATAATGCCTTGGTCATCTCCTGATTTAATGATGCCATGTACACATTCAAGGCACCCAGTGCCAGAGGCAGCACAGCAACCTCAAAACATCACTGAACCTCCTCCATGTTTGACTGAAAGGAAGGTGTTCTTTTCTCTGAAAGCTTCATTTTGTTTTCTGTAAACAATGAGATGTGCTTTACCAAAAAGCTCTAATTTGGTCTCAACTGTCCACAGGACATTCTCCCAGAAGGCTTTTGGCTTGTTCAGGTGTGTTTTGACAAACCCAGTCGGGCTTTCTTATGTCTCTCTCTCAGCAGTGGGGTCCTCCTGAGTCTCCTACCATGGAATCCCCTTTCATGGAGATGGCGACAGATGGTGCGAGATAAAACTGTCGTACCTTGTGTCTGGAGGTCAGCTTGAATCTGTTTGGCAGTTCATTGAAGTGCTTTCTCCACTATTCGAACAATCCTTCGCTGCAATCTTCAATGAAGTATTCTCTTACGGCCACGTGCAGGGAGGTTGGCTACATTGCCATGGGCCTTAACATCCTGATAACATTACATACGGTGGACACAGGAACATCAAGGTCTCTGGAGATGGACTCACCACAGGTGAGTTAAATTCCAAAGTAAAGGAGAATCACCTGCTTGAAATTGAATTATTTCTCACAACTTCTAAAAGGTGCCAATAATATTATCCTGGCAATTTTAGGATTTCTGTGTGGAATAAACTAAGATTTAGTAATTTTTTTCAGATTTTTTTGTTTTGTTCCACTGCAAACCAAATAAATACTTATGGGGACACTAAAATATATATATATTTTCAATTTCAACAATTTTATGGAAGAAATGGTGCATGATTTGAAAAAAGTTCAAGGGTGCCAATATTTTTGGCCACGACATTAGGTGCGACTACTCATGTAGAATGATTTATTGATAAGTATGATGTCATAGATCATGTGGTGTGGCAGCCATGTTGAAAAAATTGAAAAACTTTGTACCTCTATCTCTGAAACTGCACCAAGAAAAAAATTGAAACAGCACATGGCAAGTACTCTTCATAGGGAATAAGTGTTATTATTATTATTTTTGATGACATTATAGGTGCCTTCATTATGACGTCATAATTGCATATGTGGAATATCTGATCAGTATGAATTTTTTTTTGAGGGTCATCTAGGGATAAATGCCTGGTGTTGGCTTAATGGTGAGGGTGATGGGCTTGGAATCCAAGGATGCTGAGTTCAAATCCCACTCAACTGTTGAATTAATACCAGGTGGGGTTGACTCTACCTGTTATCCTTCCAGGGTCGCCAAAATGAGTGCCAGCTTGCTGGTATCCTCTGTCGGAGTGGCGACTCATCCAGGATTGTACCCAATGGCCAAGGAGACTGTTTAGCACCAACACTCTGCACAGAGTATGGTCCCAATGGATGGATGGATCGAGGGATAAAATGGTCCACAGAAAAAAATTGATGACATCATCGGTCACGTAATTTGGCAGCCATATTGTTAAAAAAAAAAACCTTCAAAAATCATCTTCTCTGAAGTGGCTGAACCATAGACTCCAATCGAGAAGGACTGGAACCTCCCATGCTCGGGGTTTGTAACTTGAGTCTGGGGCTAAAATGACTTCTTGAAGGCCTCGAGACACGATCTCGGGATCCATATAGAGGTTTTTGAGGACGGCGAGTTCAATAATGTCATTTTCAACACCACCTGAGGTCATCTTCAAGGTCAAAAGGTCATATTTCAAGGTCAAATTACTGAATTTGGTATTGTTTGCCCGTTTTTGTGTCTATCTCATAAACGGTGAGAGATGGCTGATTGTAATAAGATGCAAGTGTGTAGAGCTGTCAAACTTTGATATTTATTGTCATATATATATATCGTATTACATAAACATTATATGCATGTCACAACACTATGCCTATTACAACTATGTCTTTGTCTATCACTAGTTGGAGAGCTTTTCTTGCCTCCTGAGGCATCCCAAAGCTTTTTCTTTGTCACTTACATTGAGGACATGAGCTTTTAATAGAATGTTAGCTAAAGTAGTGCATGCAGCATTACTACTAGCTAAAGGTGCATCTACAGAGGATAACAGCTCAGCAAAATGAAATTGGCAACGCATTTTAGTCTTGTCATACAAATTATAGGCATTATGTACAAAATAGACGGTTGACATAGTCGGCACACTCAATCCACCTCTATTCAAATTATCTGCTGCATTTTGAGCATATCCTACAACACGCCCTCCAGAAAATCGCAATGTCTCGACCAGCTTTCCCTCGTCAAACATTAAATTGACCAAACACTGCTGTGGTTTAAGCTGGTCGAACAAGGTTTTGAGGTTGGAGTCCTGCTGACTACTAGCAAATATCTGTTTTACCTTTTTTGTTGATGGTAGAATGATTAAGCCGGATCGACGAATCATTTTGTGTGCACTGGGTGATATGTTGTGAAGCTGCATTGCGAAAATCATAGTATCAGTATCAAATTGGCGACGATCAAGAGGTTTGAACACAAGATGCAGCTGCGACAGAAGGAAGGTGAAATGAGGAAGCTCGTGTGCCTCAGTCATCCAACAGAGCTGGCTTATTACAAGCTGAAGAATCTCCTTGCTTGTGCATTCATAGATGTTTACCTGGTCAATTATGGATCTAATCTGGGACCGTTTTGAGAGCAGGCTGTTCTTCTGCAAAGGAAAAGGTCGTTTGGGCACCTCAATGCCATCTTTCTCAACTCTATTCAAGAATAGAAATCCAAAAGGTGAGTGAACTTGTTGGAAATGAAAGAACTGCTTGACAATTTGTCCAGTAGCATCAGTTCTTGATAGGTAAAGGTTTTCCTGGTCTTTTATGACGTTAAAGCCAAGAAAATAGGAGCTGATTTTATCACAGAAGTGGTCGAAATCTTGGATATTGTCTGCAGCCTCATCAGCTGCCTGCATCTTCTTAGCTCTTGATTCTGACGTAGAAGATGATGTTGGGCGTGGGGCTGACGTCACCTTATTCAAAGCTGATTTCGGTACTCCAGGAAATATTGATGGGGATTCTTTGGGTCGTTTACCACCCCTAACTGACACCCAATCACAATTGAAATGTGTCTCACAAATATATATCTCCTTTAAGCACCTCAAGCTTTCTTTCTCATTTGGCATTGCCAATATCCATCTCTCCCTCTCCTCAGGATCTTTTGGGAAGGATATGACCTTTACATAAGACATCCCATCATAGTTTCCTCTGCAACCAAAGCAGCTGCAACAACGTGGCATATTGTCACCAAAGCAGGAAACAACACAAAGATCCTGTGAGATCACCAGCTGGACAGTTTCTGAAAGAGAAACAAACAAAACATACATTAGTTAACGATGATAGAAATTAGCAAGTAGGTGCAGTAGGTGCACAATGTCATGCTTTGTCATAGACTTTTTTACAAAGGTTTTCCTCTGAGTTAGACACAAAAACGGGCAAACAATACCAAATTCAGTAATTTGACCTTGAAATATGACCTTTTGACCTTGAAGATGACCTCAGGTGGTGTTGAAAATGACACTATTGAACTCGCCGTCCTCAAAAACCCCTATGTGGATCCCGAGATCGTGTCTCTCGCCCTTCTAGAAGTCATTTTAGCCCCGGACTCAAGTTACAAACCCTGAGATCGTGACGTTCCAGTCCTTCTCTTTAGGAGTCTATGGGCTGAACAGATCGAGGTGAAATTTTGCAGGTATGACCACCTATCCATGAGGAACAAAAGATTCATGGTTTACACATATGATGTCATAGGTCACATGGTTTGCTAGCTATATTGGATTTACCCTAAAACCTATAACAATCTTCTAATCCAGAATGGCTGGACAAATTGAGAGGAAATTTCACACAGATGTTCCCCCATGCAATGGGTGTTCAAGTTTGTTAAGGAATAATTGATCGGTCAAATGGTTTGGCAGCCATATTGGATTGAAGAAAATATTAAATAATGTTTTCTCTGGAACCGCTTAATCAATCGACATGAAACTTCACATTTATGATGTCGTTGTGATGGGGAATGCATGTTTTAAAGTTCAACTTGATCGGACACATGGTCTGGCAGCCAGAAAAATTGAATGATTTGATTTTGGGTTTTATTTATTTATTTATTTTTAAAATAAGGCTCACTTGGCTGTGCCTGGATGGGTTTGAGGGTAGAGGAGTAGCAGCTCAAATGTGAATCCTATCCAGGTTCCTCCTGATGACTTCATCTTTGCTTTGTGCTTGTTTGGGTTCCTTCTGATTACTCAAATGCAGGACTATACTTATTTGGTCTTCCATTTGATTTGAATTGAATTATGAATAATAATGAAAACATCATGTGTCAGGGTCAGGTGTGCGATCAAAGCGGGACGTCTTGGTACCTGGTCATCACTGCCAGCAGTTGTAATGTTACGAATTTGGAAGCCTTGTGCACACAGACAGACAGCCGTCCCCTATAGCTCAGTTATATCGGTAAGTGTGTGTTTCTAGTTAGGGTCCCGTCCCTAGTCTAGTGGGAATTGAATGTTCATGCGCTGCGGAGTTATTTTGATAGTTAGGGTTTTCTTTTACATTTTTACACCCCGTATAACAACAACAACACCGACGACATCTGCCTTTGCTTCCTTCCACCGGCACCATTGCACACGTGCGTGTCAGCACGTACTTGGGCGGAGTTTACAAGGACCTGACGTCTCTCTCGCCCATCCGGGGGATGCGAGCGAGTTCCCCGTCGGTCGGCCAATGAGCACAGCCCACGCAGGATAATATTCCTCTCCTTGTTTGAGGGGCGGTACACTGTGACGACCCGACATGCCCCCCGACCAATCACGGGGATGACCAATTTCCCCCGGCCAATGAGGAGGCGAGTGGCCAGAGAGAAGAAGCCCCTCCCTCCAGAGAAAGAGAAGAGACGGGATGGTGCAGTCTGCAGCTGCTGGTCTCGTGTCGCTGCTTCTGGTTCTCTGGTCTCCTGTCGCTGCTTCTGGTCTCGCTGAGTCGCTGGCTCTGGTTTCCTCGCATGCCGGAGGAGCGTGCTGGAGCCCGACACTGTCCTCCATACTCGGTGCTCGCAGCAGCATCGAGTTGTGGGTTCGAGTCTCGCCGACCCAGGACGTCGAAGACCGCATGAGGCGGGAAGGTCCGAGAAAGCTCTGGTTCTCAGCTCATCTGTCCTCAAGATGGAGAGCCAAATAAAGACCATTTGGGTCCGTTTCGTGTGTGTGTGTGTGTGTGTGTGTGTGTGTGTGTGTGTGTGTGTGTGTGTGTGTGTGTGTGTGTGTGTGTGTCTGTAGGCCCAGTCTATAAGTAGGAATTGTTTAAGTGCTTTTTGCCTTGTACATACTTGCATTGCATAGTCGTGATAACTCTGCCCTTACATATTTCCGTCGTTCCCCCAATTACTGTTAATAAATACCCCTAATGTTAAATGTTTCAGCTCGTCTTTGTCCTTTCCTTCATTGGTTTGGCACGGTGCGTGTAGGGTGATTAAAAAGGCCATTGCTGCTGCAGATGTACATTTGGACCGATGGGACCTCGATAACCATTCCGCTCGGGTTACGCACGGGTCGAGCACTGAAACGACTCGTCCCGTTCGAGCCCCGTTGAGGGTGTGAATCCCTCGGTAGCTCGCCACGTTGGCCTCTAGGTATTTTGAAGTTTGGCAAATAACCCTGTACCACGTGGTTGATTTATTGACGATTCACGGTCCTGTAAGGGACCCGTACCTTCGGAGTTATCCGAGGGTAACGATCTGAATTCCAGGTGTTCGGTGGAGTCGACTCTGCTGCTCCAACTAGCGGTCATGCACACATCCGATACCTGGCCCACAACAATAAAGTGGCAGTTCTAATTATATCTCTGATTAATTATGTAACACACCAGTACACAAAATACACCACACCAAAGAAGTCCTGGCAAGGATTTGCATTCTCTGATTTCTCTTTTTATACTTTATCAATGCAATCACTTGCTTTGTGTGGACTCTTGTTGCATCATCATGGTTGTGCCTTGATACCATTTGCATAGAAAAATTGCATTGACACTGGTATGCAGCCATTTCAGGATGTATGCTTTGAGACTTCTTCATCAGTGGTAAAATTAATGCCATCCAGATGTTCTTCCATTGGTCTAAAGAAATGAAAATCACAAGGAGACAAGTCTGGGCTGGAGGGATGATGATTTAGAATTTTCCAACCTATCTCGTTGGTTGTTATCTCAATTTGTGGGTTTCAGAAGGTGGGAGGAAGTTGAGCCTGGTGTTGGCGCAGTGGTTCGGGCAGCGGCTTGGGATCCAAAAGGTCCTGAGTTCAAGCCCCTTTGGGCCACTGAATTAATACACCAGGGGGTTAACTCAGCCTGTCATCCTTCTGAGGTCGGCAAAATGAGTACCAGTGTACTGGGCCGTTGTATACCCCGGTTAAAATAGGTGTACCATATCCCTGTGTCATAAGAGGCGACCAGGGTTGCGTCAGGAAGGGCATCCGGCGTAAAACATGTGCCAAATCACTATGCGGATCATACGGATGATCCGCTGTGGCGACCCCTACAAGGAGCAGCCGAAAGAAGAAGAAGAAGAAGAGAAGGTGGGAGGAAGTTCTCCCAGAACTCAAAATATCCACCTCCTTTTTTGGTAAAGATCTTGATTCATGAACCAAATTGTGAAACTTCGTTCTCATGGTCTCTATTCCAAAAGCTCTGTTAAAATTCTTCACTGAACTTCTGACAACCTCCACTTGTAGCGATATTCCCTGGAATGATTTTTATGTACTCAGCAAGGTTTTTTTTATCATTCCTGTAGCTCCGACTATCACTAGTATAACTTCTTCAATTTCCAAGTCCTCTTGACTCATTCCTCAAATCCTGCTATTTGGTCATTTTCCTGATTTATGTAGAATTTAGTCCAAAGTCATTGGAAACGGAAACCTTGATCAACAATGTTGACTTTTCCTTTTTGTGTTTTCACAATGGCCGGACGCAATGCTTTGTTTGCAATGTCCACGCTTGATGGGATCATCTTGTCATGCGTGAGCACTACATGTTCATTTTGAAGGATCGGATTTAGTTTGTGTTTCCATGAATGGTCTGGGACCAGAATGTTGAAATGTTCACAGATGTGTGAGTGGATTACTCTACAGACGCTGTCATGTCTTTCTGTATACAACTGTTCTGACATGAGTTTTTTACATCCCGAAAGGAGGTGACTGGTATGTTCACAACTTGTGAATGCCCATATGCTTTGTTGAGGTTGTGTGCCTCCAGCACCACGACCACTACCACCAAAGCTGTCTCTGCAGAATTTTTAGTTTGAGGCAAGTATTATCCAGTGTGACTGAACTTTGCAAAACATTTTGGTGATTGGGAACAACATCAATGTCTCCAATCAGTGGTGGCTTGATTTCATTCACGTGTGGTGAGGAACCCCGATCTCACCACCTCACAATCTGTGTAATAGTACGCTTGTTTGTCCGTCCATGTGTTATGCTTCTTTTCACCCACTGATTGTACAACTGGCCTGACTCCACCCACAATTTTAAGCTGAAAAATCATACGGCCACCATATGTTGGTGCTATGCGAAGCCAAATACCTCTTCGGAGCAGTCATATTCACAATCACCATGTCGTCCCCATAACTTCTTCCTTCAGTGTAAAACGACCAAAGTGACTGTTAAAAGGATCATAAAATATCGACAGGTTGGAGCCAATAGGCATCACAGGCTTTGTGAAGGCCATCGTATGTACAGGCCTCAGGCCTCAGTCTTCAGGCCTCTGTTGTCAGCCTATGGGCCAATGCAATTGGAATCTATCTGAGCTGTATAACCATGGTGTATATTCACAAAGGAAGTGGGCATGTATTTCCTTCAAAGCTAGGTTATGTTTTTATTTTATTTTTGAGAGCGATCAAGGTAGCAGTGTGTTGCCTATACACTGCCCAGATATCTAATTGCTATTCTCTCAAGCAAGTGCTTTTACCATGGAGGTTCTGTGGGTTCTTGCTATATTTCTAACTATTTTCTCTGAAATGACTCAATCAGGGACCATAAAACCCATGTCATTATAAAGGTCTCTGTCTGAGGAGTACCAGGAATCTTGCTAGATTGGGAAAGAGAACATCCATAATTATTTACTTTTAACAGTGTATGTATATATGCATCAGGAGGAAGATAATTGGTTGAGGGTCATTTATTGGCACAGCTGTTTTTTTTTTGTGTGTGTGTGCGTGCGTGCGTGCGTGTAAAATAGTCTCTGCTCGTGGAAGAGCTAGAAATTAGGCTGTTCGTGGTTACTTGAGAGTTGCAATTCCACATGGTTTCCGCATGTCTCATGGGATTGTGAGTTGGACAGGTGACCGTGATGGGCCATGACATGCAGGAGCCATGCTGTTTCTGCTTCAATTGTGGTTTATGTAATGGTGGTGATAGCATGATAGTGGAGGAGAAAGAGTTAAATATCGCACTGTTTCACTGAGGTATTGAAGAAATATGTAATAATCGATGTGAAAATGCCCTTTTGCTTTTATGAGGGGGGAAGAGGAGTAGGTGGGGAGGTGAGGCCAGAGAGTTGGTGTTGGGAGGAAAAGGAAGAGGAAAGATGGGGAGGGTTGAGGACTTTCGGTGGGGAGGGTTGAGAAGTGATAGTGGAGGAGTTTGAAGCATTGGAATGAATAGGAGACTGAAGCCTTGGGGTTAGGAGGCAGAGGTTGTGGACTTGGGGTTTGGGAGGGGTAGGGGGGGGGAGGTTGATGAGTTGGGGTTTATGGGGGGGAAGGGTAGTTGAGGACTAGAAGTCACATTTTGCATTCCGTGGATGTTCTGTAGGTCCCTGGTAGTCCTCAATAATCCCTCCCCATGCCTCTAGTTGTCTAGTAGCATCCCAGGAGTTCTGTTGCAATAGCCACACTAGTTACCTTTGATAAACCATGAGATCCTTTGGTACCCATCTTGTTCTAACCTTATTTTAATTTCAAGTGAGAATGAATGATCTTTTCCAACACCGACATCCAATTCTTCTGCAATTTCACATATCTGGCTTTTCTCCAAAATTATCATTATCACTGCCACCGAAGGTGGATGGAGGTTATGTTTTCACCCCTGTCTGGTTGTCTGATGGACAGTTTCAGTGTGTGACAAGGACGAATTGATTAGATTTTGGTGAAGATCTGGATCCAGCAATTGGAATTTTTAAGTGATTCTTTACCTTTGAGAGATGGGGGCAAAACTGATATATCGCATGATATTTCAAAAAGATGTGGATACATTGACAAAACTTGGTGGATGAGTTGTGTGATGATGAGAACAAGCTGATTAAATTTTGGTTAAGGTCCAGATGCTGATACGGCCTATCAGTGGAATACAAAACATAAGCTGTTCAGACTGGTGGTTCGAGGGATGTGATCCGGGATACCACAATTTTTGTTCATTTAAGGAAAAATGAAAAACATTGACTCTTTACCAGTGCTGAGCAATTCTGTGATGCAATCATGACTTAATCATTTGGTTTAATTTCTGTCACCCAGGTAAGGGGGAATAGTGGTGGGATATGTGGTTGGGGGGATAGTGGTGGGATGTGTGGTGAGAGACAGAGACATTTATACAATTCAGTCCCTTTTTCTCCTCCACCTAACCCTCTTCTATGGTATTCAATGCAATCTCCTCTCGTGGCTCAAGGACCTCCTGTCACAGTCAACGCGTGGCTCCAAATGGAATTCTCTAATCTCCTCTTTCTGTCCAGGCTGGAGTTCCTCAAGGCAGTGTTCTGGGCCCTGTGCTTTTTCTAATCTTCATCAATGATCTCTCTGACTGGAAAATCCTCTTCATCTCTTTGCTGATGACTCCACCCTTTGCCATACCATCTCTCATCCCTCAGATCAGCCGGCATCAGCCTCTTCACTCTCTGCAGACCTGAATAAAATCACAAGATGGACAAACACTTTGAACATGCCTTTCAATCCTGACAAATCTCACACTCTCACTGTC
Organism: Eptatretus burgeri; assembly: GCA_024346535.1. Lineage (NCBI taxonomy): Eukaryota > Metazoa > Chordata > Myxini > Myxiniformes > Myxinidae > Eptatretus > Eptatretus burgeri. The sequence goes on from BROF01003938.1 coordinate 71,500, forward strand.
TCTCCAAAATCTGCAAAACTCCCCCTCCCCCCCCTCCCATCTACTTTCTCAGCAATCCTCTTGAAGAAGTCCTTTCATTCAAGCTTTTGGACTTCACTGTCTGCCATGATCTTTCCTGGGAAAGCCACATTTCTAAGCTGGCCTCCAAAACCAATCACCGACTGGGCATCCTCCTGAACTCTGAACCACATACAAAGCTTTCATCCACAGGTTGATGGAGTACTGCTATCCCCTCTGTGCTGGTGCTCCTGCCTCGCACATATCTTGGCTCTTCACGCTGTGGCGACCAAGGTTTTTAGGATCATTGGTATCTCCCGCGATGAAGCTGAGTCTGTGGGTCTTTCACTCTCTCTCACCACAGGCAGGTTGGTGGTCTTTGTCTTCTACCGCCAACTCTCCAGCCTTGCACCTCTGCTCTGTCTGTGCTCTGTCCCCCTAATATTTCCACAGGGTGCTCAACATCTGCCATTAACCCAATTCTGGTAAAACTGCCAAAATCAAGAAACACTACTCACCTTCACTCTTTCATTCCTCTTTTCCCCACCTCTGGAACAAACTCCCCCACTCTATTCAATTCCACTCTTCCCTCTAAGCCTTCAAAACAGCCGTTCACCACCACCTCTTATCGTCCCCCATCCAAATCCTCTATCTTTTCTACCCCCGTTAATCCACCCCAAACCTACTTCCTTCAAATTCCGTGTTTTCTTTCCTGAAAGTCCCTGTGGTGTCCATGTTGTTTATCCTGTGTACCCTGCCCCATCCCCCTCCCTTCCACAGATCTCCTGACGTCCCTGTTCCCTACTGTTGATGTGCTGCCCTCTCCCACCCCCTCCTGTGTCTCCTGTTCCCTTTGTTATATGTTATATGTGTTAGCTCTTGTAGGAGCCTTGACAAAAAAAATTTTAAACCTCAAATTGCGTGGTGAGGCGTAAAGTGCACTTGCACATTTTCCAAACAAGGCAAGAGTATTGGGTGTATATACAAGTCAAGTTCGTCATTGATGTATTTCGTGTTGTCTGCATCATCATAATCTTCATCATCTGCAGAGCATTGGTGCTGCCGAAGCAGTTACTCGGATCGCCAATCCAACACAGGAAGTCAGGGCAGGAATTTGGGAAAATTTTTTTAATGGTGCTGGCGATAGCTCACCTACTCTTCGCGAAGGACACCGTGGGATCTTTAACGTACACCAACTAATTTCGGCAGACCAGACGTCTAGTTTTAACATTGATCTGAGAGACGGCACATGCATTGGTGGAACGCCCTACCTGTGAAACACCGCGATGACAGTTTTAGCAGGGTCAACATTTTAACCCAGGCTAAACAGCTTATTAGCAAGTGTACATACCTCTAGATCATCCTGCTAGCCCAGGTCTGTCAAAGCATAAAACCAATCAAAGACGCATCAAAATAATTCATGCTCGCATGCCATGCTCGATCAAGGCGAGTGTGCGTACCTCTACGTTGTGTACCTCCGCTCTCTCCTATTGCTAAATAAAAGTATTAGTGCTCAGTGTTGGCAACATAGCAACAATAATTTCCTGGGTCTTTAAAAACTTATTGTTCTACGAAACCATTTTCCTGGACAGATTGTACAGAACTATCTAGATTGATCTCGTAGCTGTGTTGTATCTTGGTTTTCCCAGCATGTGTGTTAATTGCACTTGAATAAAAAGTCAGGCAAGTACGTCAATGAGGCAGCTACCAGGTCTGATTTGAGACTGGGACCTCATTCAGTACTCCGGCTGCAAATTGAGATGTGCACGTACCGTTGTTGTAATCTCAGCTTTTACAGTTTGCAGCGTAATCTGTCTTGCCTGACAAACTGATATAATGGGATAATTTGTTGAGTAAATGGCATGTCAATGTGAATGTGACAGAAGCTGCAATTACGTCTTGGAGATAGATATGACCTTGAGAATGTGTAAGAATAATGATGGACCTGCCAATTGCAGTCATAATTAACTGCCCATTACCAATTGGAGACATTATTTTTTTTTAAACGAGTGCACGATTTTAACCGTCCGCGACTTCCGCGGGAAATGAATGTTTTGTGTCAGCGATAGGTGAACATAACTGAGTTTGCAATTGGAACCTTCCTTCCAGTGCGTGGCTGACAATATGGAAAAAAAATCTTGGGAAGAGGAGTTAATATTCAGGGGAGAGAGGGAGCACTGTGGAGGGTTGGGAGTGGGTCAATAATTCTCTCATCGTGTAGTTGTTTTATGTTTGTGGCCCGAAAGCAATTGCGAGTAGGAAGACGCACACAACATGATTGGCTTGTGTACACCCAATCCCATCGGGTCATGAGAGTAAAGCAGGACCTGTCTCTGTTAGTATTTGGATGAGAGGTGTCCAACTGGTATCTCATATTTTGTGTTCGCCTTTGAGCCATCTCTGTGCAGTCAAATTTGACAGATATCCCCGGTATGGTGCTGTCGGCGAGATGCACAGCAACTCGAAAGCATGCTATCCTGATGGGGTTGTCAGTGTTTGCTGTCTCATCTGCATTTAGGGCATGTATGTTAAATGTAGTTAAGTAAGCCAAGTTGCATTGTTACTACCCTGGACAATTTCCCTGCCTCGACATAAATAGTACTGTGGTGATAAGTTGGTTATAATATAAGGGATGTCGAAAGTGTCAGATTGAGTTTATCTACAGTATTACGAACAGGGGTACCCCATTGCTCAGACTATTGTTTGTGGGGACATAAAACATTTCCCTACACCCACTAAGGAATGGGGTCAGGGATCATTTAATATTGATTTTCACATTCCTACTTGGGCACCATAAGAACGATTTTTTAAAAATAAAATAATAAATCCAACTTTTTTTTTTGTTCAAAAATTTATTTTGCTAAAAACACTCCCCGGTACTCACTGATGAACCTCTGAAAGTTTGTCGAAGATATGTCCAGCCATCTGTTAAGAAAATGGCCACACACACACACACACACACACACACACACACACACACACACACCAATTGTACCATATTGGCTATTCCTAAAATAAAATTTAAAGGATTGCTGTAATGGATGTTAATTTCACAACATCTTGTAGTCATCTTCATTTCCATTATAACCCTCAAAACGTAGTTCCCTTACCTAAAGGAAGAACCTTACAAACCCGAAAGCAATTGAATGGTTTCCCAACCGCACGGATCATCAGCTGGGCACCGTTCTTCATCAAGGTTTCAACCCTTTCAGCCCAGAACCTCTCTAAACGGCGAGTCCACAACCTTGGTCGTGGATATGTACTGTACAACATATTATGGAGTAGATTACCGACATCAGTAGATCCACAACATCACGAATCAGACTCTACTTGTGAGAGCATTGTACACCGCTCCTTCCCAATTCTATCTCCAAGTACTGCATGGCGGCATCGCCGTGCACTGAAGGGAGTACTCAGTTTTTACTCTGTTTGTTACTTGCAAAATCGAAGATTTTTCAACAAAATTGGTCAGTCAATTTTATTACTTGACGAAAATTTTTTTGTTGTTGTTGTTGGACATGTTAGGTGTGTGACAAGGATAAATTGATTCGATTTTGGTGAAGATCTGAATCCGGATCCAGACTTGAGAATTTCTCAAGTGATTCTTCACCATTGAGAAATAGATCCAAAAACGATATGTCGCACAATATGTCAAAGTGTGTGTGTGTGTGTGTGTGTGTGTGTGTGTGTTCAACTTGCTGTTGTTGGCTGTTATCTTCACACGTGGGTGGGTTTCAGGAGATGGAACAGAGGCCTACCAGGTCTCAAAGTATCTACCTCCTTTCAAACCAACTGAGGTTTTTATTTTTTGTCTCCATATCTCTACCTCAACCTTTCTCTCTTTCTTTATCTCTGTGTCTCTCCAAAAGAAGGGCTGAAATGCAAAGACGAGGTTGGAATCTCACCTGAGTGGGCAGCCAGTTAACAAAATAATTTAATTTGTTCTTATTCATTTGGAAGCTGTCATAAGATGGTCTCGGGGATTTGCCAAGCCAGAGAAAGCTTGAGGAATCTTCAGAGCATGGCAGCAAATGAGATGTACACGAGGTGATGTATTATGTGCAAGCAGACGGGGCAGCCGGCTTAATCTCCAATACAAAATGCTGTACTATACAACATATTATGGAATGCTGTGCTTTCTCTGCGCTACTTCAATGATGGCTGGTTTAATTTTTACCTGCACCGATTTCAATCTGACAGTGAGCTCATTACAAACTTAGCTATTCAACTTAAACTGATCATTCTCATTTCCTTCTTCGAAAATGAGAATTCACTTGAATACGAAGGGAAACTACATGAACGGCAACGCCATTTTAATTGATGTTTAAAATGGAGGAATGCACAAATAAAAGGTGACATTCTGGAAATCCACAGGGTTTTAATGCTGCAGCCTTGATTAACGTTGCCTTCTTTGGATGATTAATTTCCAGCTTTTGTGAAGGTTTCCATTATGGCTATTGAAGTGATATACCAGGAATGAAAATTTGCACAATTGTGCTCGTGTGATGTGCCAAAATGAACGATGTAAGTATTGAAAGTGGAAGTTGTTTGGTGACCAGCCAGATGCCTTTTCCACCAACCCAATTTGGCACTCATTACGGCTTCCTGTTGTAATCCCATGGCTCAAAGAGCTTAGGGATGCTGAAAATAGAGAGAGATAGAGAGAGAGAGAGACTGAGACTGACTCTTTAACATATCCTGAGGGCTGGCCTGGACAGCATTGTGTGCCAAATTATGGAGGGTCAGCTTTGACTTCTGTGATGAAGGCAGAAAGCAGATGATTTAAGATGAGAGGAGGTGAAAATTAATGGGGGAAATAAGAAAGACAAGGTTTAATTAAGGGAAATAAATGGATTTCTGGGAAACAGCATTTTTGTGCCGTTGTATGAAAAGGCAGGTCTTTGTGTGTCTTTGCGGATCGATCTACCCTGGAAGAAATATTTGGCATCATAATCATCAGCAGGGCAATTAGTGATTCAATCCTCAGCTATACATGCTTGTGGTTGTCCTCGTTTCATTTTGAACTGATTGCGTATTGCTGTCATCAACCTACTTGCTATCTCAAGAAGAGAGCTATCAAATGGGAGGAAGACATGTGATGCAGAGAAATGGATTATGGAGAATGACAGGAAGCCGTGTAGTTGACGAAATATATATTTTTTGTTAATTTCTGGAACACGACATATTGCTTGGGCTGGTAGGATGGTCGAGGAGTACACACACTCACCTCCAAGCTGACTAGTCTGGGTTCGAATATCGGCCTACCTATAAAATATCATCCTGGTGTTTCACGTGCAGGGTCATTCATCAATCTGTGTGTCGTCCCTTGGATGGACGTTAAACTGGACATTCTGTCTGCTGGCATTAGTTGGTGGACATTAAAGATCCCGATGTGTTCATCACAAAGAGTAGGCGAACTATCGCCGGCACCATGAGCAAATTCCAAATCCCTGCCCTAACTACTGCTGGGAAGGCAATGGCAAACCACTCAGGATAAACCCAACCAAGAAACTGCTTCAACAGCACCGATGTTCTGCTACAGAGTATGGTACTTCAGAATCAGGACATGTTACTTATCCATGCATGATTGAAAAGGTAAAGGGAATAATTATATATATATATATCCTTTTGTGTTATATGCCCCCAACTCTTTTCAATCCTTCCTCTTTCTTCCCCCTTCCTCATCAGCTGTACGGCCATTGCTTACGAGAGAGCAACGACATCGCAGACAGGCTCACGTCCATTACAGAACTTGGATCTCCACTGGACATGATCCAGCTCTTACAAACGTCTTGGGAGGAGAGATTTCGGGTACAATATATGTTGGTCTTCCGCTTTGGTGTGGGTTACTGTGCTTGATTTGAGCACTTTATGTTTCAAGGATTTAACTTATTCTCAAGTCAGTTTGTATGTACAGTTTGCCTTGCATCTATGTACCTTTTTATTACCTTATCTTTTGTCCAACATTATGGTACAGAGGAGGCACGCTTGCCTTTGAGCTATCTATTCTGAGTTCCATTCTTCGCAGACTCGAAACTGTCAGGTGCTTGCAGGCAGGGTGTTTTATCAATGAGTGTGCATGAACCACACAGCTGTATTACCAGCAATGATACAAATAGCAGCCATCTGATGTGCATTGATGATGACATGTCCTTTATACTCACTGGTTTTCTCTCCACACTCCCATCATTTGACTTTCCTCTTACATTCTCACTTGATGATATTTTCTTCTTTAAGCTAAGGCTGTGGTGCTATGGTGACCGTGTACATCTGTTGACATCTGACTATTGTCATAGTATTGTTGTTTTGCCGCCTTTTTACCCTGCGCACGCGTATCGAAAAGCAGGGTTAAGCAATTGGTTCATGTCTGGCCATCCGTCTGTCGGTCTCATCAGTTAATATGATCATCACTTTGTGATCGAGGAACAGCTTATTTAAATTGAATGTTATATTTTGAACATGAATAGGAAGACAAGTCTTTAGTTTTACCTTACATTGGCTCTGAATTTGTTTCGATAGTGCATGCACAGAGAGGAGTGAGATAATTTATTTCCTTTGCCGACATGGCATTCAAACAAAATTGAAAATAATTCCAAACAGGGAAACCCACTGTTTTTAAGGACGTCATCAAGGAAATAAACAGCAGACATGAATAACTAATGTGACGTGTTAACCCTGAAACGGTAACCTTCATCCCGCAGTGATATCTGGGGTCTAATCATGGCATTATGTACATAACAAATTGAAACCCTTTGCAATATTTTAAGACTAAGTGCATGAGACGAGCAGTTTGGAACAAACCAAGCGAATCAAAAGACACAAAGAGGTAGATGGGAACACAACTTACAAACAATGAGAAATGAAGAGCGAAACCTACCCCACTCTCGGCACCACAGATCACACTTATGCAGGCTTCCCTCAGTCTATGATGGCATTATGTACATACATAATGTACATATGATGGCATTATGTACCATTATGTCCAGGAAGGGGACTTCCCTTGGTCTATGATGTGCAGGGTGGACGCAGGACTCGATGCAGCCTGCTTTGGAAACTAGGTGTGAGATGACGAGAGCCAGTGACAGTCGGTCCAAAGATGAAGTCAACCTGCAACGAGTATCACCCAAGATGAAGAAAGCCAAATCAAGCATGAAGAAGTGATCCAGACATGAAGAGTGCCAGCAATGATCATCCTTCGTTGCCCTCTCTGTCTTTTCCAGATGAGGCCTCCTGTTTTGCTGTCTGTCCTCTCTCCAGGCTCTCTTCTTCTTTTTCACCCACTTTTGTCTTCTTTGCACTCTGTGCATGTGGAGTTCTCCATTGTCTCCTCTGTCTTTGACGTCCTTCTCCTTTGTCCTCACTGCATGCCAAGAACTCTGCTGTCCATCTCTTTTCTCTTGAGCGGATGCTCCTCTGGCCGTACCACCTACGGGGCGGCCCCAATAAAAATATATCCACATTGCTTCTTTCTGGCTCCACAGCCCACTACACCACCGTGGCTTTCACACACCGGCCAAAGAAGTCGTGATCAGTTCATGATATCGTTACAATCAGGCTATCAACAAATAAGGGACGTATTGTACGCGTCTCCCCTCTCGATTATGCCAGCTGTTGAAATCATTATTTCAAATGTCCCTCCATTTTTGAAAAACCAAAATTTACCTCTGGGTTATCTCGTTATGGTGCTTTAGTTTCCCAAATCGCTATGTTGCCTTTACATTATCAGGATGAATGGGCAAAATATGTGGTCTTTTAGGAGACAAGTATATGTGGTACTTCCTCTGAAAATTGATGATAAAACTTTGAATATCGTTCTGAAATTGCAAGTAGACAATAATGATTACCAAATCTATATAATAATAATAATAATCATCATATCGTAATATGTCCTCTTTAATACAAGGAATTTCAACACAGGAGGATGGCATTAGGCCCATAGAACTACTGATACATTGAAAAGTTTTGAATATGGCAATTTTGGTCGTCTTGGACTCCTGCCCAAAGGATATCTTGAGTTATGATGAACAAAACCTAAATAATAGCAATCATATCCTCTTCTATCATGCCGAAAGTGTTCAGTTCCTGTCACCTCTTCCGGTACTGATTCACAGTCTTCCAACGTTAAACATTTAAATCGCGCATTCAGTGTTTGGGATGGTTTCACCGTTGTTTCTTCAAGGAAAAAGAAAAAGAATTCCTGATAATCGTCTTGCACAGAAGAAAAACAAAAAAACAGAAATCCGCCTACTTTAATACATAGACTATGAGGTGGGGGGGGGGGGTACCCGGCGCTGCCCAGACGGGTGAGCTTTTCC
>BROF01003938.1:96593-114228 GCA_024346535.1 Eptatretus burgeri
GATATGGGTCATCTATAATGTAATATTTTACTAGCTATGCATGTAATAAGGGTGAATAGAGTGACTCCTCCCCCCCACCCCCTCCTTCCCAGTTCCTACCAGTTCATGTGTGCATTAGATCCTGATGTACAATCTAATGATTCTAATCAGTTTGGTGAACTACATGCAAAGGTTGCTATGAAATGGATTGGCACATTTATACAATGGTGTGAACTAACTTTTATTCTGAATTTCCTTCTTTCATGATACCCAGGCGAGCTGAGATGGAGCAGTGACAAAACGTTTCAGCGAATGGCATACATATTGCACAGCTACCAGAATGGCTGGTATCGAATGAATACGACGAAACCTGTGGGCCATGGTGAGGCATTGCATCCCAGGATTGCTGTATGCTTTCCATAGTAAACACACAGTGAACTAGAAGGGCACTCGGTAGAGCGCGCACCTCCGCCCCGTAATGCCTGATCCATGAGAACGTATCTGGCCCAATACATTTTTGAGATATCGTGCTATATATTGTTTTTTAGCCCGATCTCTCAATGGTGAAGAATCACTTTTAAAATTCCAGTATTTGGATCCGGATCCAGATCCTCACCAAAATCTAATCGATTCGTCCTTGTCACGCATCCAACTTGTCCACCAAATTTTGTCCAAATCTGTCCAACATTTTTGAGATATCCTGCTCACAGACAGACAGACAGACAGACAGACAGACAGACAGGGGTGAAAACATAACCTCCGTCGACCTTCAGAGGTCGAGGTAATATTACATTGTGCCTCCAAAATTGTATCTGGAGAAAACTTTTTTTTTACACTGAAAAACAATTGACGCAACAAAGCTATCACGGGAAATTGACCTTACTGATGTCGGGCAGATACAAACAAGGAAGGCAATTTGAAGGTATTGTGTGTGAGTGGCACTAAAAATTCCAAGGTCAATCATAACAAGGAAGGCATCGTTTATTTTTCTTTTTTGGGGGTTTGGGTATTTGGAGGTGATGGGTGAATGGTTGAAGTGTGGGAATACAAGAACAAAACCTAATTTAAAATATGAACATTTGGAAACCACGAATTGTTTAATGACGATCTCGAACTGTATTTTCTGAACATTAATACTTTACAGAAGATTGGACGCAGGTGGTGGTCATTTTCCTCTGCTCTATCGACATTGACTACATCCCAGCACCCCTACCGAGTTCACAATGTAATTATCTTGGAGTTAGCAGTATAATTAGCAGGTGGTGCTAATTATACTGCTAACTCCGAGAAGAGAACTTGATCATGGAACTGGCACAATTTAACACATTACGGTACATACACTGCAGAGTATTTAATGTCTTAATCCCAAGTCCGTACGGGACAACCCGTTCGCTTTACATCTGCACCCAAAGTATCGTGTTCTGAGACTATAGTTCAAATGAGAATGTTAACATCAGGCCCAACTAATGTCTGCACTTGCAAGTCTTTCGAGGTGGCAGTTGGTGAAGTCTGTTTCTGGTGCACTGAATTAAGTTGATTTGTTCCCTCACTCTTATAGAATGGGGGCATGATAGATACTGGTAGTGGTAATGGTAAACCTGATTGTCTTGATTTTGTACTTGTGGAAAAGGCCAAAGTCCCTGTTGAAGCTCGGCCCAACAACAACAACAACACCATCCCCACAACAACCCCTACCCCAGTTTCACAGGGTGCAACGTGGAACTGGTGGCCATTTTTTCCTTTTCTAGAATCGGCCACATAATGCAGTGTTTTTCTCAGGAGTGTTGTAAACCTCTGCTTCTTTTCACTTTGCTTTCCCTTGAGCATTCACTCATTCTATGGGTATGCACACTCGGTAGGTCAGGTATGGGAGCATTCACATGAGCAGCACGTCACTGCGTCCACTTTGCACCGGTACTCCAGGGGCCTCCATCTGGCCATCCCCTCGGGCAGATGCCTGGCCCATCCCCATCTCCTTGATATTCTGATCAACCTGCTGCAAACCATGAGGCACGTGGTCGGCCCATTGGCCTCCTCCACTCATGACGCTCCCTCGCTGAGAGAATCTGGTGAGCAGGATCAGCGTCAGGAAAATGAGCCACATATCCATACAGCTGCAGCTGATGCTCACAGATTATGCAGGTAACAAATCTCATTTGAGTCTCTCTCAGCAACTTGCCCATTGGACGCAAAGTCCGACCTGCGATAGCCAAGGATTCTCTGGTCAGGGTCCAAGTCTCACACCTGTAGAACAAGACTGGAAGGACCTGAAGACTCGAACTCTCGTCCTCCACTGGCAGCGCCACACCCCAATGAATCCATGACTCCCAGGCCTGACCCAGACGTCTATTTACCTCTGACTCACAGCCAGCAGAGACATAAATATCATTGGCAAGGTAAGTGAATCTCGCCGTTTCCTCAACATCCTCACCACAAACAGGCACAGCAAAGATAGCAGCATCCAAAATGTCATTGAAAGCCTGGATCTTAATTTTGACCCAGGGAACCTGTAATCCCAGCAGCTCCGACTCCTCATTCAGCACCTCGAGAGCCTCCAAAAGGATATCCAGAGTCTCCGCAAACATGACTGCATCATCTGGGAAAACAAAGTCAGAGATCTTGACATTCCCAAATGATGCACTGCAACTTGATCTCTCCCACATCCTCCCCAGAATCTAGTCCATACAAGCGCTAAAAAGTGTGGGGGCCAGTACAAACTCCAGTAACAACTGGAAATAAGTCAGAGATGGTACCACCACATCTCGCAGCACTCTCAGTACCGGAGTACAGTTCAGATATCAGATTGATCAGTATTGGTGGTACCCCACGAAGACCAAGAATCCTCCAGAAGGCATCTCAGTTCACTGAATCAAACGCTTTACAGAGATCAACATCGGCTGCAAGCAGCCCCTGCCAAAACTCTTGCCTGCATTCGGTGAGGATCCGAAGAGCAAGGATACGGTCAATCGTTGACCTCTTTGGTGTGAAGCCTGACTGCTCTGGACGCTGGTGCTCAAGCAGATGGTGGCGAACCCTATCAAGAATTATCCGAGCAGACGTTGCGTGACACTGAGAGCAGCGTCACCCCTCGGTAGTTGTTACAGTCCTGGCTGTCCACCTTCCTTTTCCATAGAGGAACAACAAGGCCCCTCTTCCAGTCAGTTGGGATGATGCCTGTGCTCCAGGCAGAGCACAGAACTGCATGCAATGACACAAATGCAGCATTTCCACCAACCTTGAGATGTTGAGCATGGATGCCACAGATCCCTGGAGCTTTACCCCCATTTAAACCAGGTCACCACAGCCTGTGTTTCCATAAATGAAGTTTGATCACAATTGATTGGAGGGTCAGCAATAGGAATAGTTACACCTCTGACATCCAACTCGACAGCTGGTGGATCAGCCTGGTACTCGGTATGTTGTTGTTGTTGTTGTTGTTAATGAAAGCTGAAATTCAACTCGATAGGTTATTCTTCTATTGCGAGAAGTCTTCTCTGTCATGCTTTAATATTTTGCATTTGTTGTTTATGGATGCTTTATTGCTCCATTTTCCTCTTGCTTGTTTGATTTGAAATCCTTTATGTGTGGTTTGTTCTCTCTGGAATAAAATGGCATTCTTGAGCAAGGTTGTCATCACGTTCGCATTCATCTGCCCATCAGCACGTGTACATTGTTTTATTCAAATTTACACTTTCACTCAGTCAGATTGGTTACTTCCTCAACCCCCTGGTGGCCAACAATGGATGAGGACCTGACTCGGCAATTCATACAAGTTCGTGAGGACAAACATCCATGATGTTGAAACCAGAAGAGGTATGCACAGAGATATTACATGCTTCAAAGAAGACACGTGCAGGATAACTGAGTTCCTCTATCCACATATGTGGGTTGATCAAAACTCTTCTGAATAATCCAGAGAATGCTGCAATGGAAAGAGAATGCCTCCCTCAGTGTGATGTAACGTGGATCAAGTTTGTCGACGCACACAATACATTACTTTCATGGCAGTAGTTACAGCTGAAAGTGAAGATCATGTGATACAGCCCTTCAGTACAACCAACTGATGCAGGAAAGATGCAGGAGCATCAGAACAGTTCCCTCTCTCGTCTGAGTTCAGCAGCGCATAGTCACAGGAGGACCTCGATGACGAATATAAGATGGCTCTCTTTGTGCATTTCTTTGGTGGCGAGGCAAAGGAGGCAGTTGCTGGCCTTGAGGCCAAAGATGACTTAGCACAACAAGCCCTACAGATTTTTGAGGAGAGATGTAGCCAACCGTTTATGGTCATGAACTCCTTAATTGTCAAATTAATCAAGAAACCACCTATGCATAATGGTGACAAGGTGTCCCTGAGAAGGTTCACCAATCAAACGATTAGGACATTAGCAACGTTTAGAGCTATGGACTGCTTGAGCAACATCAATCAAGGAAATGTGGTGGATATGGTGAAGCGACTGCCTTGATGCCTTCAGAATGATTTTTGCCTATCTCTCCTGTGATTAAACCACGCCCTGGCAGTGGAGTTCCACTTCATATCAAGAACTCAATTTCTCACAGTCTATGCACTGATCTTACACCTCCAAACCCTCTGGCTGGGACTTCCCTCCGCTCCCACCTCTTGTTCATCTGTGTGTTGTACCGTCCTCGTAACAGGGACGACTCTGTCTCTGTCTCTGTCTCTGTCTCTGTCTCTGTCTCTGTCTCTGTCTCTGTCTCTGTCTCTGTCTCTGTCTCTGTCTCTCTCTCTCTCTCTCTCTCTCTCTCTCTCTCTCTCTCTCTCTCTCTCTCTCTCTCTCTCTCTCTCATCCCATCTTGTCTTCAGTAATCCTATCACAATTCCTGACCCATGGTACACTGAATCCTGTTGTGTTGCAGTTACTCTGAAAAAAACAACTTTCCTTATCAGTGTATTCCAAAAAGTCCACAACAACTGTGTCCACTTTCAGGAGAGCCAGAAAACAACATCTGTCCAACCTTGAGAATGAACTTTCAAACTCATCTCCCTCCTTTAAAACTGGTGGCACCTTGTTAAGTCTGTCTCTGGAGTATGCTTCCCTTCCATCTCTTCCCTCTCTTCAAATGGCACCGTAGCCAACTCTGCTCATGAGAATGAATGCCTCAATTCTGTGTTTGCTTCCAAATCTTGTGTTCCCAATCCCTCACTCTTGGTATCCATCCTTTTGTTATATGAAACTGCTTCTGGACTCTGTCTTTTTCATCTGATAAGGTGGAGAATATGCTTTCAACCCAAGACTCTGATTCTGCTGGGTGTTGTCTTCATAGTTTGGGTGGTGGACTTGGGATCCAAGGATCCTGAGATCAAATCCCACTCGGTTGTTGAATTAATACCAGGTGGGGTTGACTCGGCCTGGTCATCCTTCCGAGGTCGGTAAAATGAGTGCCAGCTTGCTGGTAACTGTGTTGGGGTGGCAACCCATCCAGGATTGTGCCCAATAGCCCAGGAGACTGCTTCGGCAGCACCAACGCTCTGCACAGAGTATGGTCACAATGGATGGATGGACTCTGACTCTGCAACTGGACTGGACGGCATCATCTAACATGTCCTAAAATCAACGTGGATCTAACGTGGATCAGACTATGCATGACATTATAATATGTTGGACCAGGTCATTGAAAGGATTCTACCATGCATTGCATAACAAGTTAGATCAGGTCATTGAAAGGATCATACCTTGCATGACATTATCATGGAGTACATAGTCCTCCATATAGAGAGATGATATGTGGAAAAATGGCCACCCATTCAAATGTGTACACAATGATATGCTAATAAACTACTATAGATTGGTCATAAGCATTTAAAAGCCATACCCTTTATTCTCGAGCGTTTTCTGAACTACCAAGATTTAAAAAGACACCAGACTACATCGCTAAAGTACCACAATGAGAGATCGCTAAAATGCCAATTTGCACACCTTCTTCTGATTCTCCCCCTCCAAAACAATGTAAAACTGTAGCCCAATCTACCTCAATAATTGCTGAAATCATAATGGTGATTCCAACACGAGGAAGTTACTTTGGCTCTGGGCGAGTGCACGCAAACCAAAATTTAAAAACACATAAAACATTCGCTGTTTTATTCGTAAAATAAATCAAACACAAATGTGGACTCAACCAAACTAGGCCAGGATTGTGAGAGGGGGGAAGATGGACATTCCCATTCCAAAAGCAATACATATCCAAACCATCCCCCAAATCAACTGAAACATGTATGAAAACAATTTAATAACATAAATGGATTTATCCATACCAAAATAACATGTGTATAAAACATAAACTTTTTTTTTTGATGATAATCGCATCGTTTTGCATATGTGGTAATCCACAGAGTGGACTGAACGAAAAGCCAGGATTGAGGGGGGGGAGAGCTAGAATATACCATAAGCTGAATTAAATTACACCATAAGGCCTTAGTTATTTTATAACTTGGTTTACGGATCCGCCGACGGTATATTTGCCGAAATGAAATATAAATATAAAACACATTTTTAGCCTTTCATATTTATAAATTTTCCGCCGAAAGGTGCAAAAGTTTCAAAACCCGAAATGTAAACGTCGGCATTTATTTTCAAAATATAATTTCGTGCGCGCGCACCAAAATGCCGAGTCATCTTTAACCAAACTGCGTAGTAGAACTGCACAGTAGTCCGGTCATGGCGTCTGAGCAGTGGCCAGCGTGGTTCAGATTGACTGTGGTTTCTGGGGCGAAAGTGATTGTTAAGAAGTATGTCAGCAGTATAAATTCGAGTGACTATTGGTGATTTAATCACGCAACATCTTGACAACGAATATTCTGGCCGAACTATTGCATCAATTCAGTGCAGCAGCAGGGATGATTCGCAGGCAACTCTCGATCGTGCCAATTCTGTTTCCATCGAAAGTTGTACACCGCTGTTCGTATTGAAAGATTTTGGTGCCAAGTACGTCAAAGTTTCCCTGCGAGATGCTGATATTCAGCCTTCAATGGACCAGAAATCAGCCTTTGATGTGCTCATGGGGATGGGGAGATGGTACGATGAGATGCCCGCTGAAAAGTAAGAGCTGGTTATGGCTCTGATTGACCGTTTTGAGCGTGTTGACTCCGAGTCGACACCTTTTTAAATCATATCCAGCACTATACACTGGTGTGCACACACACATCTACGACTTGGACAGTAATTTTCTCAGCATTGTTTCCATTTGTTTGATGATCCAACAGGTTTCTATAAGAAAAACGAGCCAGACTATGTTGTAAAAACAAGTTTTAATCCTTCTTTATTGTTTTTCACATCAGATGATACAGTGAACATGTGCATCCTGCATTTGAATGGTCTTCCATCTTCAATGTTTTCTAAGATCCTCCTGGTCCGGGATTTATCTTTATTCCTCTCCCCCCCCCCTCCCCCACCTACCCTTGACTTTTCCATGGAACATCCGAAAACAAATCATAAAAATATATAATTTCTAAATATTGAAGTTATATTTCTATTTCGACCTGCCAACCCTATATTTTAGCTGAAGAACTGTGTAAACCAAGTTATAAAATAACTAAGGCCTAAGCTGAAAAATTCATACCAAAATAACTTAAATATATAAAACATTAAGCATTTTATTATTTTAAAAAATTGCATAAACATAACAAAAAAAGAACAATTTATAAAAAATGGAAATGCATAGAGAGATAAAATCTCAAAAACAACCAACCAAACAAGGAAGGAATGGCATCACATTACGATACCACAATATGACACCGCAATCCTCTTCTGGTTTGCTTTGAAATGCTCCCTGACCTTCACCTCCTCCACCATATTGGGATTGTTACTTAAAAGGAGTTCTAACACTGCACTCCCCCACATGGGCTTATCTGCACACTCAGTTAAAAAGCAATCCTGGACTAAATCTTGGAAATCCTCATCTGCTGTGGTGTGTGTTTGTCTCCGGACGCGTCCGCCCGGACTTTGTCTGTCTGTCTTCCCCATCTTTTTTCCCCCTCTCAGTATTCCTGTCATCAAATTAACTTGTGGTATTTGCTGGTTGAACTAAAAGGGCATTCGGTGGAGTGCACACCTCCGCCACGTAATACCTGATCCACGAGAACATTTTTGAAATATCATAATATCCAGTACTATATTGTTTTTGGCCCTATTTCTCAATGGTGAAGAATCACTTTGATAATTAAATAATTCTCGTATCCAGATCCGAATTCTATTTTCACCAAAATCAAATCAATTCGTCATTGCCGCACACCCAACATGCCCACCAAGTTTCGTCCAAATTTGTCCACAACTTTTTGAAATATCATGCTATATATCGATTGAGCATGATCTCTCAATAGTGAAGAATCACTTTAAAATTTCTAGTCATCGGATCTGGATCTTCACCAACATCGAATCAGTTATTCCTTTTCACACACCCAACATATCCACCAAGTTTCATCCAAATTCGTGCATAACTTTTTGAGATATCATGCTACATATCATTTTTGGCCCGATCTCTCAATGATGAAGAATCGCTTTAAAATTCTAGTAGTGTCGGATCCGGATCTGGATCTTCACCAAAATGTATTCATTTCATCCTTGTCACACACCCAACCTGTCCACATAATTGCAACTGTATTTCTCCACAACTTTTTGAGATATCCTGCACACAAACAGACAGAAAGGGGTGAAAACATAACCTCCTTCACCTTCGGTGGCGGAGGTACAAATAATAAGAAACATCATGGGTCAGGGTCGGATGTCCGATTAAAACAGGGTTGCATCAAAGCGGGACGTCTTGGTACGTGGTCCTCACTGCCAGCAGTTATTAAGTGGCAGTTCTAGTTATGTACATTATTTATTATGTAAAACACCATCCAAAATACATGACACAAAACTCCACAAATCCCACACAAAACAAGTCCTGGTGAGGCTCTGTAATCTCTGATTGCTCTTTTTGTTGGTTTAATTGACTTGCACTGCATCCTTCCTTTTCTGAATCCCCCATATCATCTCTCAACATGCACTACTTTCCATCATACTCGATTGCGTATGGTTTCTCCATCTCAGCCCAACTTTCATCCAAAATTGCTTAAAACCAGCGTTGCTTTTATTCCACATCCAGTTTGTTTAATCCGATTGGTCTTCATCTTTGTAATCTGTATGATTGCTATCTCCACTGTTCCCCTTCCTATATGCCCCCCCCCCATCAGAAAGCTGGGTTTGCTATATTCTCCCAAACATTTTGTCACATTCACCTTGGAAATTTCCATATGGTAGAAATGTACAACAAATGGATTTTAATTAAGGAAACTTTAACTTGATCTGACATTGCGTTTTAAGTCGAGCTGTATAGATTGAGCCACCATTTACACATATAAGCCATCCTCTTGATTCTGAAACACAATTCATAACTGGTTAAAAAAAAAAAAAGTGATGTTCAGGTTGGCATTTTGAGTAACTAGTTGTGAAACATTTTTTTACAATGTAATTTATTAACCACCATATCACTATTCACCACCCTTATTCAAATCAAAGCTCACCACTATATATTGGTGTTTTCTTCTGCACCTGATTCAAGAACCACACCAATTACTTGCTCATACTTGTCTCTTTACTTGCCTCTTGGACCTGTCTCCATGGCGACCAATGGGGATGGCCATCATCGAGAACAAGATGCTGGGTCAGAGAGACAAGTTGGCATGACAAAAAGAGTTAAATCAACACCACTGGCTTTGCAAAGAAACTTCTGGGGAGGGCATTGGGCACCCTCCAGACCACACAATGGCAGTGGGGAAAAGGGATAAAGGATGGGGAATGTCTTTTGCTTACTTAGATGGAGAAGGGAGTGTGCGACTGTGAATGAACAAAGCGAGAGGGCTGCCAGATGGAGGATTGGAGTAAAACCAACGGTGTGATCATTAGGGAATTATGGAGATGCAAAGTGAAACAAAAAGGGAATTGGAAATGGAGGAGGTGATGGGGTCCATGGAAGGTTGTCTTTCCAGGTTTGAAGGGTATTCATTTTGTTCGGGTTTTATTTGCTGCTTTTTCAACGGTGAACGAAGGCTCGTTAAACAGCTTGTGCACAAATCACGTGGAACAAAAACTTTAGGAGATGATGGACAAATTGACAGCACACAGCATTGGAATCTCATGTCCCAGCATCTTGATCCGTTTGCGCAAATTTGATCAGACAAACAGGCCGATCCAAAGTGATATAGCGTCAGCCATTTTGTTGAAGAAGTCAGAAGGAAAGATGTAAATATGAGAATTAAATAAAGTTGGCTGTGCTGCTTTTTTTTCTTTTCCTCCATTCGCAATCTCCTGCTGTTAGCTAAACAATGGATCCTGAAGGTCAGGGTGTTTGATTTGTTCCTGCCTTTTCGCCTCTTGTTTCCCAATGTGAATAGTAACAGCTGGAATTTTGCTTGGGTGCTGAAGGAATCATTTAAAATGATGTAATGGTGGAATGTCATGATTCATAACTACCCAATCCACTTCTATAAACTCTTCCCATCATACAAAGCCAGAAGGATAACGAATTGGTCACGTGCCTCTTTCTGAGCTGTCTCATTTTTGGTGCAGGTCTTGGAATGAGATCTGACTATAAGATGGCCATTTGCTGCAGGTCTTACATCGCATTGTTGAGCATTTCTTACTTGGGAGGAGATGTTAAGCCATCTCTCTTTACTTCTCTGCACATGCATGAGGATGTAAATTCTACCATGTTATATATTTCACAAGTATATGCTTTTTAGTTAGTACCATGACCGAAAGACCCCACCAAAACACTCAATGGGCTACATAAGCTGCATAACTCGAAAGTGGATGGAAGCATTAATTAGAATGTGGATGTGATGTAGGCATTGTGAGCCAATTGGTCTCTTTCTGTGCTTGAGTTTTCCATACGTATCATATTATCTAAAAGCTATTTCTGCTCTCTCATTCACATAGAACCTTTTAAAATTTTTCTCTTTTTGCACAACCTTAAATCCCCTCTTTTGATTTAACTTTTAATTTGGCTTTTGTTGTATCAAGGCATTCGTTTTCAATTCTTCTAATATACCCTTTTTATATGGTCTGACTTTCTGACTCGTCCACAAAATCCCCAGCATATATGCGGTTGAGAGGCGTGAGTATCTCCCAGAGGCAAGACTATCGCTGCATGCCTTCGTACCACTCACTGGCCTGCTTACTTTCAATCTTGGACACCCATGAAGCTGCGGAGGTTTGTGATGAGCATCCCTCGTGCCGAGCTTTTGTCTTCACAGGGCAAACCACTTGGACAGGTGTGTTGGATGAAATATGTGAAGAGTGATGTGTGTGAAGACTAAAGAATGCTGCAGAGTTCTTGCATTTTGTCTCATTTTTGTCGAAGTATCTTGTCCTCATTAATGCCTTTGTTCTTAGGCCGCCATCTTGTGTTCTTCAAGACAGGAGCAAATGACACGAGACTGGATCCAGATGCAACCTCGTTTGTAAGAACTTGAACTCCTCTTCGCAGGCAGCAATGCTCAACGAGTTGTGTGTCTGAGAATCTGTAACCAACGAAGAAACGGGAATGTCGACAAACTGTTTTGAAAACTCCACAGACATCAAGATGCAGGGAGTGCAGTGTATGTTCGTTTACATGAAACGAGAACATTCAGAATGGAATTTCAAGTTCCTCGTTCAACATGTGTGGTCACTTTGCTGTGGCTCTTCGTGAGCCGGCCATTTTATGGTCTTCATGAATCTTCTGGCTTAAATGAAGTATTGAGGATAATCGATGACTCGACATACTTGATCTTAACTGGTTCTGTGAATGAATTTTGAGGACATCATTGTGGATGTGAAATCCCCATGAAATGGAGATCCTATCGGATTACTCTTCACTTTCACATGTGGTGCCGAGTTGAATCATGAAGTGTTACTCTAATTACTCCTGGCATCCTGTGAAATTGGTTGAAACGTGGCTCTTGATACCAAATAGGTGCACAATCTTCTGAGAGGAGTTGGGCATAAACACATGCAAGCCATTTTCTAAATAACACCAATACCTGCCAAGCAGTACCTAATCAGCTGTAACTTATCCTCAATGTACATGCAACAAATAAGTAATTCAGGGGTTTCTTTTTCATATGGACAATTTTATCTGGTTGATAAAACCATTAAGGTAGAAAACAGTGTTGTCCACTACTTGTGTTGAGATAAGCTTGGGAAAATACACGTAACAATTATACACCGGCCCATTTGGCTGCTATGTGGAGATTGCCCACTCTCCCATCATACCCTTCTCATTAACCCATTATCTCTGATGCCTTACCACCCTCTCCATTCCCCACTAATCCCCACCAGACCTTTCCTGCTCATTACTTCGGAAACTAATCTGCCGTTTATTTTATTTGGCCAAATCCAGGATCACTAATTTGCAAGCACAGCTGGCCAGTTTTCCACCAGGAGGGAAGATTTAGTGGCTTGGTGAGACAAATGACAATCTGTCAGTTTAAAAAGTTCAATGTCCTACTTTTAAAAGGTGAAAAAAAAACTTGGTTATAATGAAATATAATGTGTATTTATTGTTTGTTATCAGAGTTGGCAAAAGCGTTGGCAATGAAAATTGAAACTGAGGATTTTGTACCCAACATGTTTCTTTTGTGCAATTTGCTGTTCAGGTGGATTTTGCCTTTTGTGAGGCATCTCCAATTACCTCTTGAGCATGTTATCGATTTTTATTTCCCATTAAATATGCAGAAAGATTTCTGCTGCATAAATGTTTCGTGTTGTATAAAATACTGTTCAAATGTTCATTTTCATCAAGAATGTATGCATTCTTATTGTCCTGAATGAACCAAACTAATTGACGATATTGTGCCAGGGAAGAACTTAGGTTTTCTTGAAGATTCGTCTCATCTTTCACATAAACTTGTGAAAGTGCTTTGTAAAAACAGTTGGATCACAATGATGGTTTTGCAACTCACCCTACACAATGACGTTGATATGTTGGGCAGAGTGCTGCTCAAATTTCAAACAAACTAAATCCCACAATTATCTTATTTTCGTCCTTCCCTCTGTTTCCGTGTCCAGATTACCATCTGATGCAAGAGGTATCAAGGAATTGTTTGGGGGGTGGGGGGGGGAGGGATTGTGTGCTCATGCATCGATACACTTAGAATGATGAACACTTTGGGACCTAATTTGTTGGATGAACGTAATTCATGCAAAAATGAATTACAATGACACGTTGGGACCTTCATAGCCTCATTTTCGATGCATATGATTATTCTCAGCAGCATTTGCAGGGTTTTTTTTTGTTCCAAATCACATTTCTAATGTAGAGACATGTGTTTTTCATCAAATCGTGTGTATTTCAGCTTGTACAATGCAAAAGAACACATTTTACACAAGAATCCTCATTCATGCAAAAACTTTTATTTCCTGAAAACGAGCATTTTTCAGACATTTGCTTGTTCTGACCCCTTCATGTTCCAAATCACTTTTAATGCAGAAACCTGTGTTGGTTTTTTTTTTTTAATCAAATAGTGTGTTGTCCTCCTTAATGCCTTTGTTCTTTGGCCACAATCTTGTGTTCAAGACAGGAACAAATGACACGAAGCCAGATCCAGATGCAACTGGTCTTTCTGGTTTTAAACAGCTTGGACTAAGGAAAATAACATTTTGCACAAGAAAGCAGATTCATGTGAAAACGGTTTTATTTGCTGAAAATAAGCATACATCAATCAGACATTAGCTTTTTCTGACCCCATTTCTTGTTCAAAATCACTATTCTAATGCAAAAAAAGATTTTTAGCAAATGTGTATTTAACTAATATGAAAACACATTTTACAAGAAACCTTTTTCATGCGAAAACGGTTTCATTTGCTGAGAACGAGCGTTTTTCACACATTAGCTTGTTCTGACCCCGTTTTTTGTTCCGTCACAATTGTGATGCAGAATCGCGTTTCTCATCAAATAGTGTGTACTTAAGCTTGTACGACAAAAGAAAACACATTTTGCACAAGAAAGCTGAGATTCATGCGAAAACAATCAAATTTGCTTGCACAAGGGTATTTTTATTTTCACCCCATTTTTTTGCTCTAAATCACAATTCCTATACAGAAATGGAAAACATCCATCAAATAGTGTGTATTTAGCTTGTACTCAGCAAAACAACACATTTTACACTGAAAATCTTATTCATGCATAAACGTTCTTACTTGCCTCATAAAAGCATCAAACAAAATTTGGGTCAAAATCACTATTCTATTGCAAGAAACAGGTGTTCTTATCACCAGGTATTTTGGCTTGGAATAAGCACAACACATTTTACACTGGGAGCCTTTTTGCATTAATAACAGTCAAAATCACCCAATACACATGTTCTTAACACAATGACTTGTTCTGACCCCGTTTTTTTGTTCAGAATCACAATTCCAATGCAGAAACATGTGTTTTCATCAAATAGTGTGCGTTTTAGTTTGTGCGTTTCCTCGAAAGAAACGTTTTTAACACAACGACTTGTTATGACCACGTTTTTTGTTCGAAATCAGTTTGTTTGCAAAAAAACGTGGGTTTTCAACAAATAGTGTGTATTTTCATTTGCACTAAGCAAAACAACACATTTTACACAAGAAACCATATTCTTGCAAAAACAGTTGAATACATGCGTTTTTAACACAATAATTTAGCCTGGTGTTTGGCACAGTGGTTAGGGTGGTGGCTTGGGATCCCACTTGGCTTGGGATATCCTTGGGTTCTGAGTTCAAGCCGTCAGCCACTGTATTAAATTAATGCACCAGGGGGTTAACTCAGCCTGTCATCCTTCCGAGATTGGTGAAATGAGTACCAGTTCCAGTGTGTGTACTGGTAGAGGGGCACTGCATCAGTGACACAGTCATGCTTCAAGAAATGATAGCTACCCTGGCAGCTAAGCTGCCATACGACCACCACCAACCCAATAACTTGTTTTTCCGCTGGTTTTTTTTGCTCTAAATCATAATTCCAATGCAGAAACATGCATTTTCATTTGCACGAAGCAAAACAACACATTTTACACAAGAAACCATATTCTTGCAAAAACAGTCTAATACATGCGTTTTTAACACAATAATTAAGCCTGGTGTTTGGCACAGTGGTTAGGGTGGCAGCTTGGGATCCTGATCCTACTTGGCTTGGGATATCCTAGGGTCCTGAGTTCAAGCCCTGTCGGCCACTGTATTAAATTAATACACCAGGGAGTTGACTCAGCCTGTCATCCTTCCGAGGTCAGTGAAATGAGTACCAGTTCCAGTGTGTGTCCTGGTAGAGGGGCACTGCATCAGTGACACAGTCATGCTTCAAGAAATGATAGCTACCCCAGCAGATAAGCTGCCATACGACCACCACCAACCCAATAACTTGTTTTTACGCTGTTTTTTTGCTCGAAATCATAATTCCAATGCAGAAACATGCATTTTCATCAAATAGTGTGTGCATTTTCATTTGCACTAAGCAAAACAACACATTTTACACAAGAAACCATATTCTTGCAAAAACAGTCGAATACATGCGTTTTTAACACAATATTTATGCCTGGTGTTTGGCACAGTGGTTAGCATGGTGGCTTGGGATCCTCTCAGGATCCTGGGGTCCTGAGTTCAAGCCCCGTCGGCCACTGTATTAAATTAATACACCAGGAGGTTGACTCAGCCTGTTATCCTTCCGAGGTCGGCAAAATGAGTACCAGTTCCAGTGTGTGTACTGGTAGAGGGGCACTGCATCAGTGACACAGTCATGCATCAAGAAATGATAGCTACCCCAGCAGCTAAGCTGCCATACAACCACCAACAACCCAATAACTTGTTTTTCCACTGTTTTTTTTGCTCGAAATCATAATTCCAATGCAGAAACATGCATTTTCATCATATAGTGTGTGCATTTTCACTTGCACTAAGCAAAACAACACATTTTATACAAGAAACCATATTCTTGCAAAAACAGTCTGATACATGCGTTTTTAACACAATAATTAAGCCTGGTGTTTGGCACAGTGGTTGGGGTTGTGGCTTGGGATCCTTAGGATCCTAGGGTCCTGAGTTCAAGCCCCGTCGGCCGCTGAATTAATTACACCAGGGGGTTAACTCAGCCTGCTCATCCTTCCGAGGTCGGCGAAATGAGTACCCGTTCCAGTGTGTGTACTGGTAGAGGGGCACTGCCTGGTGCCCCTCTACCAGTGACATCAGTGACAGTCACTGTGACAGACAGCATCAGTGACAGTCACGCTTCAAGAAATGATAGCTACCCTGGCAGCTAAGCTACCATACAACCACTACCAACCCAATAACTTGTTCTTATGCTGGTTTTTTTGCTCTAAATCATAATTCAAATGCTGAAACATGCATTTTCACCAAATCGTCGGTGTTTTAGTCTCGACGAAGCAAAACATCATCAAATTGTGTGCATTTCCACAATATAAACAGTTTTAACACGATGAATTGTACTGACCACGTTCTTTTGTAATAAATCACAATTCCTCTGCAGAAACGTGCGTTTTCATCAAATAGTATGTACTTTCGCTTGTATCAAAAAAACACATTTTGCACAAGAAACATTGTTCTTGCAAAAAACTCATTTGCCAACTAAAAGCGTTTTTAACAAAATGACTTGTTTTGAGAGTTTTTGGTTCCAACTCACTATTTTGATGCAGAAACACACGTTTTAATCAAATAGTGTGTATTTTAGCTTGTGGTAAGCAAAACGATGCATTTTACACTTGGAACCTTATTCATGAAAAAGAGTCGTATTTGCCTTATAAAAGCGTTTTCAACAAAATGGCTTAGAACAAGCCATTCGTCTTATTTGCCATATAAAAGTTACAAATTACTCTTATCATGCAGAAATGTCTTTTTTTTTTTCATCACATATAGTATGTATTTTACCTTGTACAAAGCAAAGCAACATGTTTTACATGAGGAACCTTATTCATGCAAAAACAGTCAAACAGAAGCTTTTATCATGCAACATTCGTCTGTCTCCTTTTTCCACTTCGCCGGACAAACCGCTGGGCCGATCCGGCTGAAATTTTGCAGCAACGTTCCTCTCCTGACTGACAGGAATTGTAAAGCTTGTTCCGGTCACATAACTAAGTAGGTCAAAATGGCCGACAGAGTAAATTTCTTCAAAAATCTTCTTCAGACATACCAGTCAGAATGTTACCCAATTTGGGTTCCAACATTAGGCCAGGGTAGGGATGTTAAATTGCAGAAACCATGCTGATCACATGACCAGAAGTGTGTCAAAATGGTGGTCCCACCAATTCCTTCAAAAATCTTCTTCTCCAGACTCACCAGCCAAAAGTCCACCAAATTTGGGTTGTACCATTAGACAAGGTCCTGATGTTAAATAGCAGAGAGCATGCCGATCACATGATCAGAAGTGTGTCAAAATGGTGGCCCATAAATTCCTTCAAAAATCTTCCTCACCAGACCCAGTCAGACTTCTACCAAATTTGGGTTACAACATTAGGACAGGGCCCAGATAAGCTGCAGGTCCAGTGGTCCTATTTTTTCTATTTTGGGTAGGGGGGGAGGGGGTTAAAACACATCCCTGCACCCACTAAGCCCGAAGGCATCACAGCTACAAAGGGATAATTTAATATTACCATTCACATCACCACAAAGGCTTCGGTACTATAAAGCGATTTAAAAAAAAAATATAT
>BROF01003938.1:114777-129898 GCA_024346535.1 Eptatretus burgeri
TATATATATATATATATATATTAGACGATAACTCCATAGCGAAGTTGGTCTTCCAACATAAAACTGCAAAATAGAATTTGACAAGAATGTGTCAATGGATATGCCACCACTGACATTAGATGTCAACTCACTTTTACGTTTCTTCTTTCATGTGCAGCCTGTACTTGTCATTGGCTGAAGGTAAGACTGTGTCGCTGATACAAACCAATGCCCTATGTTAGAGCAAGAATTCATGATTTGTTGATGGTGCCAGCTATAATTCGTCCACTCTTCACAAATGAAACTGTGGAATCGCTAACGTCCACCAACTCATGCCAGCAGATGGGACTCCCAGTATAACATTCATCCGAGGAACACACATTGATGCCTCGCCCTGCATCTGAGAAACCAGGATGACAGTTTGCTGCTGGCCTGAGATTCGATCCCAGACGAGAGAAGTGTCAGGGCACATGATTTTCAAAGGGTGATGCAAAATGATTTTCAAAGGGCACATGACCTTCGACCCGTTGAACTCAAAATTGAATCTGTTCATCTTGGTAATGCAGTCCATACTTGAGCCAAGTTTAGTTGAAATCCCTTAAGCGGTTCACAAATTATCACGGTAAAGAAAATCTGACACACACACACTCACAAACATAATGCCTCTGAAACACAGTTCAACAACAAAAAATTGGAAATGCATGACACTTATGTTGCAGTGTATTACTCATTTATCATACTCACCATTAATGCAGTCATTTATTAATCGATTTGGAATGTTTGCAATAAAAGTGAACAAAAAAAAAAATATTCAAGAGATCTTTTCAATTTTTTCCAAGTATGCTAGCCTTACCCATTTTTCTTGTTGAATCTTCTCCACATTTTCAAGAACTTGTTAAATCAGACAATTAAAGTTTAAAATATGTCAATTCAAGTTTATTTTACATTTAAATATCTCAAAGTGAATGTAAACCAGTTACGTGGAAGCAGGACTGCACTGCATATCGTAGGGTATTTGGCCAATGTTTATTCACATTTTGTCCCATTATTTACTTACACATCATTACGTACTCTAAGATCAAAGCGAGAAGGGCAGGCAAACTGTTCGCCATTTTATGGGAATATTAGTGGCGACTGTTTTTCTCATAAACACAGACGGCTATGTAATCATGTATACCTTGGGCCTGTGTTGGGTATGATGGAGGTGCGTAAAGAAAAGCAAGTCTGTCTGCTCACACTGCTCTAAAGGTTACCCCCCTTGGTGTGGCGCAGTATCATGTTGCAAACGAGGCACAAATCTGCTGTTTACCAGCATCTGTCTCTCCTAGTTCTACCTCAGAGATAAACGAAATACCGTCATCCTTTCAATTACAACTCTTCCACTTATCCAATCGTATATCTGTACGTTTTTGTCACACAATTTCCATTGCTTTGCGTTGCAATCTTCCATGAGCCTCACCAGCCCTATTTAAAAAACAAAATCTACGAGAAATGACCCATGGATGATGATGCGACTGTTGCTGAGATTTGTTAGAAGCAAGGAATAGAGTCGCTTTGAAAATGCAGTCAGTCCAGCATGGAATAAAAACAAACTGGATTCAGTCATAGGTGCGTATGCCAAGTTCGATAAAGATGTTTGATGCCTCTCAAGATCAAAGAGAATATGTATAGTACATGGTAAAAACAATTATTAGAGTACTTAAACCACCCAAAAGGCATTAGGCACATGTTGAAAATATAAATTAGTAATGCATTACATCTTTAATCAAGTGCTGGCATCAAAATGGAAGGAACATTTCAAATGAAATGGGGAAAGTACAATATTCCTTTGTCATGGTGTATTTAGTTCAAAATGGAAGAAGTGTGAGAAAAGTGGAAAAAAGAGAAATGCATTGTAGTCTCATTGTGCTACATTTATCAGGCTTTATTCAAAGAAGAAGAAAAACACCACCACAATTGTCATCCAATTATTTTCATTATGAAACTTAAAGTAGGATTAAAAAAAAATTGTACATTAAGTTAAGGGGCGTGGAAGAGCTAGAAGAGGGAACAGAACAGAACAACGGTGGTAAGCAGGAAGAAACACCAACAGTAGGGCAGAGTGATACAATAGACACTTGGAGGAAGAACAGACAACATGGACATTTGCTACCTTGGGGAGGGTTAATTAGGGTAGAAAATGTCCTGAGTGTGGATTGGGGCAAGGGAGGGAGGAGAGATGAACAGCCGCCTTTCAGCTCTGGAGGGAAGAGTGAGATTGAACAGGATGACAAAGTCGGTTCAACAGGGAAGAGAGAGAGATGAGAGGAACAAATTAGTTGAGGAGCAGTGAGCCTGAATTTTAGGAGTTTCAGAAGAATGGTTTCCTGGCAGACTGCATGCCCCTGGAGAAAGAAAAGGGAAAGGAGTTAGGGGGAAGGCAGAATGCAGAAATGATAGAGGGGGCAAGACCAGAAAAGAGGCGGCAGAAGAAGATTCAGCTTCATCGGGAGAGATGCCAATGGTTTTGAGGGCCTTGGTTTCCATGGCATCAAGAAGAGTCAGCTTCACCAGCCCGATTAAGAAAGCAGTACTGCATCTACCTGTGGATGAAGGCCTTACATGTTGTTAGAAGTTCGGATTTATCAAGGAAAGACTGGCACAACAGAGTATTCCAACTCTGATGTGTGGTCTGTCCAAGAAAGATAATGATTGATTGAAGCCCAAAAGTCAGAGGGATTAACGTCTTCAAGCAGTTTGTCAAGGAAATAGAAGGGAGGGTTCACCAGAAAATCCATTCAGAGAAAAAGAGCGAGTATATGAGACTTCAGGCCCCCCTAACAAACGGACGCCAACGTTGTCAGACGGAATGAAAACCCATCATTCTTGTTACAAAAACAGCTAAAATTGATGAAAAAGCGGCCGAAATTGAAGCCAAGACTAATTACGGTCGTAATAGCAAATATAACCGAAACCAACACATTTATTCTACACACAAGAATGGTCGTGACGGACACAAGAATGGTCAATCCCGAAATAGAACGGTGGGGAATGGAAGCAACATCGGTTATTTCCGTCGCAAAACAGAGGAGACCGAAGCGAAAGCGATTCATTCCGGTTACCATAACGTGGAAAACATGGCGGCTTGAAAAGTTATTGAAGTTATGGTAAGTTAACTTTAACATAGTCTGCCTTGAATATATCATGTCTGTTAATGAAAACCCGTTTGTGGTACGGGATATTATACAAGCAGCGATAAATGCGCCCTCTTGACTCAATGTGTGGCTGACATTTCGTGAAATTCGTTACCCCGTGCTGCAGCGATCAGTGACGATTGATCGTTTATATTTGCAAGAGGTAAAATTTGATAGTAATAATAAATTGCAAATTCCAATAAAATAGCAAAGTTAATATGAAGTAAAAACTGTAAAAAGATCCCATACACGATCCCCTATGTTGAACTGGGCATTCACAACTAGCGATCCTTCACTCGGGGGCTCGAAATACAGGCAAACCAAACATTATCATCACAACAAAATTCGGTTTAATAAATAGTTAAAACTACATCAGGTACTACCCACTATATATTATCTATATTACATTTATGTTCGAGGCACAAGCACTAAAAATTTACATACCGTAACAGGTCGTTCGACTGCATCCGCCATCTTGTTCGCACTACAGTAACCAGAATGAACCGCTTTTGTTTCGGTCTCGGACGTTTCGCAACGGAAATAACCAACCTTGCTTCCGTTCCCCACCAATCTATTTTGGGATTGTCCGTTCTTGTTTCCGTCATGACCGTTCTTGTGTGTAGAATAAACGTGTTGGTTTCCATTATATCTGCTATTGCGACCGTAATTACTTTGTTTGGTTTCAATTTCGGCCGCTTTTTCATCAATTTTAGCTGTTTTTGAAACAAGAATGACGGGTTTTCATTCCGTCTGACAACGTTGGCATCCGTTTGTTAGGGGGGCCTGAGACTTGCCAGAGATCAAATACCTATAACAGTTGCTGGTTCCATCAGTATGGTGAGAAAGGACTGAGTGCTGCCTGCAAATTTGAAGGATGAGGGACATTACAGCAGATAGTGCAGTCATCAGCGAAAAGACAAGGCTAGTTTTCTAGAGAATAAGAAAGATGATTGATGAGGAACACAGAGACGACACAGAGAGAGAGAGAGAGAGAGAGACAGAGAGAGACAGAGAGACACAGAGAGAGACACAGAGAGAGAGACAGAGAGAAAGAGACAGAGAGAAAGAGACAGAGAGAAAGAGACAGAGAGAAAGAGACAGAGACAGAGAGAGAGAGAGAGAGAGAGAGAGAGAGAGAGACAGACAGAGAGAGAGAGAGAGAGAGAGACAGACAGAGAGAGAGAGACAGAGACAGAGAGAGACAGAGAGGATTCGGTTGAAAGCCATGCACGGACACTATGAGTGGAGGAAATTAGTAAGCCATGAGAGGAAATTGCCTTGGATGCTATAGGCAAAGAGCTTGGAGAGCACGCCACAGAACCATACTGTGAAAAATGCTCAAAAAATGTCCAGAGATGGCGGTGATCCCTTGACTGATACTCAGGGCCTTCATCAGTTGTTGGGAGAGCAGCAGCAGCATGCCAAGGATGTGGTGACGCAGATGGAAACCAAACTAATAGTTTGTTAGGCCACTGGAGAAAAGAAAGACATTTTATGTCAATTTCTATGATGGATTCTAGAACTTTTTAACCGTTTTGTCAATTGCTATCTGCATTGTATCAACTACCTTAAGTTTCTAATTCTGTACAAATGTTCTCTGTATCAACTCCCATCATATTATGTGACTTGCAATAGTGGATTCCATGGGCCTGTAGTTATGAGGATCTATTTTTCAATTCGTAATGCAAGAGGGCAGCAGAAAGGGGACATAGGGCCGGAGGGGAGAGGGGACAAGAGGGTCCTGGAATGTGCTGGAGTGGATGCGAGAGGGTGCTAGTATGTGGATGCAAGACGGTTGTGGCAACACGGCTGTGTGGGGGTGCTGGGATGCGTTTGAGTGGCAGCTACAAGGGGGCATGAGGGCAGTGACAAGGGGGATGACACGAGTTACATAATAATAAAGAACTTCGACATAGGAAACCGTAAGGCCCATCAAACCCTGCACTATCATGACGAACTTATGGTTGTTTGTCTGTGCTCGATCCTTTTTAAATTGACCATCAAGCAAGGAAGCAGCACATACCATTTTTAAAGTCTTTGGTATGACTCAGCTGGGACTCAAACCACCAATGTCCCAGACTCAGAGTAGACGCTCTTACAATTACACCATCAAATCTGATATTTGAGAAATATTGAAAGTGGGAGTAAAGGAGGATGAAACATTTAATATTATCATTCAAAATATTTGAGTTCACAAAGTGTGAATGGAGGAGTAAAAAAAATTCGAGAAGGAAGACACCAACAAGGGAGGAGATGGAATGAGTGTGCAAAGGGTATATGTGACAAAAGGATACCCATAAAGAGGAGGCCAATAAGATTGCAAATGATGCTGAACATGGCCAAAAGACCAAACAAACAAGCACAAAATTGGGCAAGAGTTTTTTTTTACGTATACTAAAGGAGTAAGAATGAGCATGGGGATAGGGATAGTCAGAGACGATGGGAGGAAAGGTGGACAAAAGGGAGTAAGGGTTTCATGAACTTGTCCTAAATGCAGTTTAAACTCCAAGGACAATTGCTTTCTGGATTAAACCCCCCCCATTTCCACCCCCCCCACCCCAAAAAAATAAAACTGTGGATTGTTCACCACAAATGACAGCAGAAAATTCCCCAAAATCTGGACTGTTTCATAGTGCATTTCAGAAAGTTTAAACAAACTATTACAGCAGGAAATCTCTCACTTGGTTAATATTGCCAAAAATTATGGAGGCTCACTGCATCAAAAAAATTAAAAAAAAAAAATTGACAAACTATCACAACAGACATGTTAATCAAAGTCCAGCATCAAAACCATGATGGCATGTTTGCACAGAGTAATAAATAAAACACAACTCACAATAGAGACTGAAAGGGAAACAAAACGAAAAATTGTTCGAATTTGATAGTGTTCATTGCTCGCTGGGCATCACGCATATGAGCAGCACTGCCAGGCCAGCAGTGATGATGGCTGCCACTCGATGCCCATTCCACAACTTGAAGGCCACAGATGCCAGGCCACCAAATATTACAACCCAAAAAGCCAGGCCTTTTGGGAGACTGAACGGCATGAGATTCCATACGTAGGACATCCATTTCCATTTCCCAGGATTATGTTCTTTTGTTACCATTTTCTGCTTCATGGGCTTTTCTGCAAGTGCAACAATAAAAGGTTGAGAACAACTTATAATTCACAGATTGGTCATACCTTGTATCCAGTGAAATTTAAAAGCATTTGTGTGATGCACACATCTTTTTATTCTAGAAATGTAAGTATAATAAGCATCCCAATAATTTGACGCCACTCATTCCCCACTCTCCATTGCCACAGCAACACAGCTGGCAATAGCAAGTCAGCATATGGCAGCAACAACAGGTAGTCCCTGGGCTCACAAGAACTGCTAAATTCGCAACACATTACACTATCTACTTTTAATAGTTCAGAGATCGATGCAAACATACAATCAGAGGAGATGCAAGAATGCATGTGTAGTTCAACTAGTAAAGTCGTCAAAAGCATAGTTTCCTTTATTCAAGATGTGAGTTGATGACCACAAACAAATGTTGAACAAGAAAGATTTAGAACGCTGAATAGAGATCATTACTTTCTGAAACTCAAATAAAGAATGGATGGAAGTCTGACGTTAAAATATACATCAAACCGGGGCAACATGTTCGATGTGAAAAATGAGACATTTTACATCCTTCCTATGAATTTGCACTACATTCGTTTTGCTCTGTCCAAATACAGTGGAACATGTGGTTGCAGACAAAATGTTTTCAGTCAGACTGTTGCCACATTTTAAGACGAGTTATCAGAACCTTGCAAAACTGTGCTGTTGTGGAAAAAGTTTAATAGAAGTTGAAAATGAAACCGCAGCCCAGCCAAATGTAAGTAATCAAACCAGTGAACATAAAAATAAAAACATATATAATATATCTCAATAATAGTTTCCACGCCACCCCCTCTATTCTTACCTGAATATCTGTCAGACATTTTGCGAGCATTGGTGGGGCTCTGACCGTAGACGCTGGCTGATATGACATTCCTTCAGCAATGATGTGATCATCCTTGCCAAATGTTCAGCACGTTTGCCACAAATTGATGTCAATTTCAAAATAAATGGGTAATTTTAAAGAGATATTTTTACGTGCAGAAGAACAGAGAACAAATTTGATTATAAATAAAAGCAAGCCAATCAATAAAAGTTGCATTGCACGTACAATTCACAAGAATGGAAAAGTACATGGAACATTAAGTTTACTGATACTCAGAACTTTATCAGAATCTAAGTAAATATATCAATCATAATGAATGGAGGGTAATCAAATTGGTGAGATAATGCTTCATCAGCATTTTCACAATCGATAAGATCTGAAAAAATGTAGATCAAAGACATCGACAAGTTTAAAACTTAACAGAAAAAGATAGAAGCTGCAATGTAAACAAACATGTTTGAAATTTTTGCTCAGAATATATACAGAATATATTTGCTATACAAGAGAACAAATGCTTTCAACTCGGAGAGGAGTTGTCAGAATAAAATGAACACCCCTCCAATTGTAAACTACTGTATTTTAACAATCGGTGATGCAAACATAATCAAATAGACTCCATAATACTAATATCTGGTAATACGTCGTTTGGCATCATACAGGGCTTCAACCATTGAAGCCATCAAATCAATGATATTCTGTTTAACAACCTGATCCAGATTTTGGCAAATATAAAGTCGATTTTGTTGCAGCTTTTGCACACTACTTGGCAGAAGTCAGCTTTTCCACAGCTCCCGAACCATGTTATCAAACATGTTCAATGGCGTTGTTAGGATTCTGTGGTGCCCAAGGAAGCTACAGCACGTGCTCTCTCTTCAGCTGAGGTGGTTCTGGACGTATGGTATGCGGCACAATCTCCTGCAGCAAATGCGGTCTATAATGTAAGATGCCTTGCTGGTATACAAAAAAACTCTTCCCACTATACTAGCAAGGTATTTAGTGCAGGAACATGGTGCCACATCCTATACGTCCAGAACCACTTCTGTCTGGAAGAGACATAATGGGCTACCACTTCTTCCTTCTTCCTTGGCAACCACAGATTTCTGACAGGAATGCCTTTGAACATGGGTTGAGAGTGTTATAAAAGCAGATCTCTTTCAAGTGATGTGCAAGAGCAACCAAAAAACAAACAAACCAAAAAAATCTCCCCCACATTTGGTAAAATCTGGATCAGGCATTCTAAGCAAAGTACAGAATCATTAATTTGATGCCTTCCCAGAAACCAACACAATGATCCCAAAGGGCATTCTACCAGATACAAACATATGTAATCCATTTGATTGTGTTCTGATTGCAGATTGTTGGAATAAAATTTGTTGACAAAATTTAGTGTTCATTGTATTCTACCATAGTGGGGCACTGTACGATACTTTGGAAGAAAAAATTCAAACAACCACTCATACAATTACACCTTTTATTTGTGTGAGATATATATATATATATATATATATATATATATATATATATATATATATATATATATTATATAGGCACTCCTCACTGAATGACCTACCTGTTTAACGACCGCCCGGACTTACGACCAGCTCTCCGACCAGTCGGTATTGTACGCTGTACAAGAACTTTGGTTCCGGAAGCGGCAGCGCGGCGTCTCAGCATCAAGCATCTCATCTCGCATCACCCTTTCTCAGTTTCAGTCTTGTTCCCGCAGTCGGTCGGTATTCACTACACTCGCGTTCGCAATCTCCAAGACTACATATTTCGTCCATAAATTTGTACTTTATTGTGTATCTGCATAATCAGAGTATCAGCGGTGAGGTGGCAAGCACGGATGTAGAAGTAGCGGAAAAATTTATTGACCAATTTGATGAAATCATCGAGAAAGGCGGCTACCGTCCAGAACAGATCTTCAATGTGGATGAAAACGGACTTTTTTGGAAGAAAATGCCCGAAAAGTCCGACATACACAAAGAAGCTAAAACAATGCCCGGTTTCAAGGACAGGGTTACATTGTTGCTGGGAGGAAATGTCGCTGGGTTCAAGTTAAAGCCTTTCCTCATCTATCGCTCCGAGAACCCACGTGCATTGAGGCAGGTTTGTAAGCACACGCTGCCCATTTACTGTCGTGCAAATAACAAGGCATGGATGAAGTTATCAAGTTGGAGTTCCTTCAGACCTTTTCTTTATTCAGAATAAATATAAATGATTACCTGTATTTACAGTATGCAAACCTAAGTAATGTATATTAGAGTTGATTTCCTCAATTCTGTTTATTACAGTATACAGTAGACTACTGTATAAACATTTAAAAATATATCCTCGCTTATTGACCAATTCGCTTAACGACCTAGTCGTAGGAACGGAACTCTGTCGTAAAGTGAGGAATGCCGGTATATATATCTTCTTCTTCTTTCGGCTGCTCCCGTTAGGGGCCGCCACAGCGGATCATCCGTATGATCCGCATAGTGATTTGGCACATGTTTTATGCCGGATACCCTTCCTGACGCAATCCTGGTCGCCTCTTACGACACAGGGATATGGTACACCTATTTTAACTGGGGTATACACCGGCCCAGTATACTGGTACTCATTTCGCCGACCTCGGAAGGATGACAGGCTGAGTCAACCCCCTGGTGTATTAATTCAGTGGCCCAACGGGGCTTGAACTCAGGACCTCTTGGATCCCAAGCCGCTGCCCTAACCACTGCGCCAACACCAGGCTTATGTGTATGTATGTATGTATATATGTATGTATATATATATATATATATATATATATATATATATATATATATATATATATATATATATATATATATATATATATATATATATATATATATATATA
This sequence comes from Eptatretus burgeri, assembly GCA_024346535.1. Lineage (NCBI taxonomy): Eukaryota > Metazoa > Chordata > Myxini > Myxiniformes > Myxinidae > Eptatretus > Eptatretus burgeri. Next base: position 124,768 of record BROF01003938.1, read on the forward strand.
TATATATATATATATATATATATAGAGATCAACACTTCAGAGTGAAATGAAGGATTCAGAGAAATTAAGAATAAAAGGAAACTCACTTGGACAATCTTTTCCATTGCAGCAGAGTGCGAGCGTTTTCTCACATAACCAGTGGTTCAAATCCGGGTGGCTGTGCTGGCTGTGTCAACAGAACGTACAACATTTGATCCATAAGAGCATGTAACTATAAATAAGTCAAAGTTACATTTACAAATACACTTAATAAGGCAACAAACTTTATTACAATACTCTGTACATTACTTTAAACTCTTAAATATTACTGTAATACTGTGTTTGTGCACCACAATGGAGATCAAATAAAAATACAAGTGATGTGTAACTTCAGTAAGGAAACATGAAGGTGATGGCTAGAAACAGCTGCGAGAACCAGTGGCAGTGATTCGAGTTTGGGTTTGGGTTAGCTGTCACTAAGTTTTTCACCAGAAAACCATAACACATCCAGTTTTACGTCCAGTGTCATTGCTTTACGGGCTCTCTTTGCACTCCCGCTGCACTTGTCACTTGAAGGTCACTTTCCAGATATCTTGGGCAACTGAAGGAGCGAGCAGAGCTAACCACGTGATGTAGTGAAAAGCACAGTGAAATCCCAACCACGGAAGTTCCCTCCAGGAGCGAGCGGAAGGGGATGCGAGCGGGGTGAAAGGAAGGGGGGGAATGGTGAGTATGGGTGGTGGGTGTGCTCCACATAAACCATCCATTCATCATTTCATTGCTCGGACACCCATGCATCCGATTACATTTAGGAGTGTTAAAAAGCGAAACTTTAAAATCATTTACTTCGCGGATCGTATAGTGTATTTTTTTTTAATTACTCACAAGATAGAGAATCGTGAATACTTCCAAAATTCTCCGATTTAAACGCAAATGGTGACAATTTATGCCTGGTGTTGGCTTAATGGTAAGTGTGGTGGTCATGGAATCCAAAGATCCTAAGTTCAAATCCCACTCAGTTGTTGAATTAATACCAGGTGGGGTTAACTCAACCTGTCATCCTTCCGAGGTTGGCAAAATGAGTGCCAGCATGCTGGTATCCTGTGTCGGTGTGGTGACCCATCCATGATTGCGCCCAATAGCCAAGGAGACTGCTGAGGCAGCACCAATGCTCTGTACAGAGTATGGTTCCAATGGATGGATGGATGGTGATAATTTGTTTAACAAAGAGTTCTGATAGTCAAATATTATATCAAATGTCGAAAATCCGTATGATACACATCCATTAGTAAGGATGGCTATGTAATCCATAGCTGAAGTTATCAAGTTGGAGTTTCCTTCAGACCTTTTTTTTGCACTCACTCTGTACAAATGTTCTATATGAGAACACCACATTCTGATCCCAAAATGTGAGATCTAACAGCTTGGAACCCTAACCCTATCACGTGAAAAACGAGTTGATGATTCTACTTTTAGGAGCCTTAATGACAAAAAAAATCTTGTTTTGATCAACATGCTCACAAAAAAAAAATCCACCCCCCCCCCCAAAACCCATTTAAAAATACATCAGCTCACTTTCCCCCATCCCATTTAAAAAAAAAATACTAATAATAATAATAATAAATAACAAGTGTATGAACAAATTACCAAATTCTCAAAGACGCACAAAAATTGTTCGCATTGAAAACCGAGGGGAAATTGCTCACAGGTCTCCAATAATTATTTAATATTAACTTTCAATCGGCACATACAATTGTTATTAAACTCACACAGCAGCTTCGGTAAAGACCAACTACACTCGTTTTAAATTAAGTTACATTCAAGTTGAACGTACTGGTGGAACCACCAGTGCTCCAAGTGATCTTCTGACGCTTCCAGCAAGGAAAGGCAGGCATCGTCAAACTTCTGACACACCTTTTCCATAATCTCCACCAGTCGAGTCTCACTGTTAAACAGAGACAGACAGACAGAAAGGGGTGAAAACATAACTTCCTTCACCTTCGATGGTAGAGGTAATAGAGGAGATACGGTACAAAATAAATAAATAAATAAATAAAAATACCTGAGAAAAAATAAAACTATCATGAACACCCTTGACCCCCTTCAAAAATTTATTTAAAAGGAAGCGGTATTTAACCAATCATTTTAACCCAACACAATTATCTTGACTAATAAATTATAACTACTTCACAAAAACTCCATTCTAGCTTCCACCTCATCGGCAATGGTTGGTTGCTAAGATAATCATGTGCAAATTTTCTCTCTGGCTGTTTTCAGAGCTGCTCAAACTCTCAAGGATCTGGAACTTTGTTCAAGCAATTTGCTCATCATAACTTTTTGCTCAAGCACAGAAGCAGAAGGCACGTTTGTCCAAAAGTTGACTTGTTTGATAACTTCTTCTTCTTCTTCTTCTCGCACTTCTTATTTTGATAACTCACTTCATCAAACTCTGCCTGCTGCTCTTGCATGTATCTAACAGGTACTTGTGCACAGAGGTAAACATGGAGTAACTTTCCTATCAAAGCAACACACCCTTACCATGGTCAGCCAATACATCAAAGTTGAACATTAAGTTGCTCTGCAAGGCTTGCCATGATCATGTGACTGACATATTCTCAAACTAATGTATACACACAACCAAACTTCCAACATGCTCACAAGCAACGTCACCCCTGATGGATTCTCCTCCGCAATTCCGCCAGTGGCATCTTACAAAGTCAGAATGTTGGGATCAATTTTCTTCTTCACAATTAACGCAGTAATAACTCACTAAGAACTCAGGATGCGTTCCTGGAGAAGAGCTGATCAAAAATGCACTAGAAGGGGTCATTATACCATCGTTTATATGGAGATGCGTTCCCAACAGCATTATTTCTTACGCATGAGCAGTTATGTGAGGGCTTCATTGGGGTATTGGTAAAAATGCTATTAACAAGTGGAGTTACAGTCAAAGTACACCGCCCCCCCCCGCCAAATAAATAAATAACATCCTCCAGCATGCGATATTGCCAGGGCGTCTTCAGCACCCGGCGATGCCACCGTGCAGCACATGGAGACGGAATTGGGGGGGGGAGCAGTGAACAATAATTGACCAATTCATAACTTACATAATTAAAATAAATAATCATAAAATAATTTCTTAAATCAATTGGCTAATAGCATACCAAAACAACCACCGTTGTTTTTGAAGATATATATATATATATATATATATGCATATCATAAAACAGACTAAAATAAATACTCCATGAGGCCATTGTAACCATCTAGTTCTCCCTGATGACATAGCTTTTTGTTACCTTTAGACCGCCTTCCTGCCACCAAAAAGTTGCATTCAATGAACCAAATGTCACTCGTTTGCAATTTCCACGAATGTTAAAACTCCTATGAACTTCAGTAAACATGATAATGACCTGCGCTCATATGGCATTGGACGACGCTCTTCCCATTCTGTATTTCCACCACCAAAGTTCTTGTTGGCAGTTCTGATTAAGCCCTGGAAGGGAAGGGGGGAGGTGAACATTTTACAACAAAGACAATGCAGTTGAAACACTCAGATAGATGCTGGAAAGTTTGACTTGCTTCAAACTGTGGACACCACCACCCTCTGATAGTGTTCACATCGCAATGTTGAATAGTGCAGCATTTCCAATAATTGTGGAGTTACAAACTTCGATAAATCACAACTCAAGTTGGCTTCGACAACATTTAACTTGTGGCAACTGGTGAAATAACTACTTGTTAGTACTGTTGATTACCTGCCTATCTCCAATCAAACATGATGTACAACTTCATTTTTAAAAAAAACAATATTTTTTAGCAATATTAGTCGTAGATATATGGGGTTTCTAAGGCAACCATGCAAATGAATCGGGTGAAGGGAAAAAAAACTCTGATTTAATCCCCAAAAACCCCTAAACAAGAGTCTAATTCCTCCCCCCCCCCATACAAATGTATAGGGAGAACTCTCTGACTCGAGACCCATCAGGACAAAAAGAGGAGAATGATTTTCTGCCATACAAGCTCATGTTAAATTGAGACCGTCTCAGGGCCCAAAAAAACCTCATACAAATTAATAGGGGAAGCTTTCTTGCTCAAGGCCCATCAGGTCAAAAGAGGAGAATGATTTTCTCTCCCCCCTCTGACTCTCGGTCCATGGGGTCAAAAGAAGAGATCGATCTCTCCCCCATTACTTACTCCATTCAAAGAGTGAGCCAATGAATATTTGATCATGTTCTACTTCAGGTAATAAATTAATTTTCCTCTTACATTCATCACCATCTAGTATATTCACAAATATTATTTTAGAACTTAGTTCTTGGTCTAAATATCTTTGTTGAGCAGAAATAAAATGATAAACTTCTCTCAATGCTCTTGTTTGACTACCTACTGAGTTGAGGATTATTTTTTGCATAAGCCACGCCCACTTTTACTCAGCCCCGCCCTCTTTTGTGAGGACCACATACTCACATCATTTCCTGTTAATCGATTTTCAAAAGAATTCACCAGAAAATTCTAGAATGTTATATTTTAGAAATTTCAACAGCAAAGAATTCTCCATTTTGAAAAAGGAAACCACACCCACCAGTCTTTCTCTATAAAAGCTTCAAACCCAGACTCCATTTTAAACATATTTTTACTTTAACTGAGAATGGAGTGCTGTGCTGAGCTTGAGTGGGATGACTTTGGAGTTCCTTGGAGTTCTACTACTTGGATGGAACTAAACCTTCAAGTTGATGAACTGGATTCAAACCTCTTATCTATTGAGGTAAGATTTTATTTTCCTATTTACAGAGTTTGATTTAAGCATATTATCATTTAATAATTAATTAACTTAATTAATACATTATTATTTTCTCTCACAGGAAATTGTATCTGAAATACGAAATGAAAATACTGCTTTTGCCACAACTTGGGACGAAATTGTTGGTTTGGTTGAAGACCTTATGAGCGACCAAGACCCACAGAACGAGCTCGTCCTTGATGACCCAACCAAAGAGTTATACCTTGGTGACCAGCAAAGTCCTAAAAAAGAGTTTTACAGCAATTGTACTCATTGCGAGTTATCAAGACAATACCCACTGAACAAGTTATACCTTGATGAGCCAGAATACAAGTTTTACCTTGAAGACTCACAAATTTTGAAAAAAAA
>BROF01003939.1:2500-38481 GCA_024346535.1 Eptatretus burgeri
TGGCAGCAGTATTAATCTTAGTGTAATTATGGTGACCAAATACCTTCTGATGAAGGTACTATCGCCCAACCCTCCTGTTTGTAAATCGATAGATCTGAGATGTTGGCCAAGCCACCTCATACAATGACTGCTACTAACAGTTTGAAAATGAATACCCTAAACAAATCAATCAATCCATCCATCAACCTTCAAACCCTCTCTGCTGTCCATCTTTTGAAAAAGTCCTTGCACTTGCCACAGCGAAACGCTGCACATTCCATCTAACTGACTCTGACCATCGAAGAACTTGCATAAACCCACTTTAAATAAAATCCGTTCCTTGCTCAAAACAAACAAATACAGTTTAAACCTCTGTTTAAAACAGGTGTACGAAAATTGTCAAATCACCCGTCAACGCCGAGTCACCAGGCGAATAGCATTCAACTCCCCCTCGAGTACATTCCTCCAATCTCGATTGGAAGCCACGGAATAGGTTTGGAGAAGGAAGTACAGTGCACGGAGAGCACGACTTCACAGGTACGTGGCCACGATGATATGAAAACGCGTTTTAAAATACCAACTGACGTTGACGTCAGAAGACGTAACTGAAGATGCAGTGAATTTTGCCTGCCTGAATCGATCAAAGGGTTACACTGGGTTGTTTGCCATTACCTTCCCAGCAGTAGTTTTGGCCAGAATTTCTCTAACATTCACAAACTAATGAGGACAGCACGCCAAGTTCAACGTCCATTCGAGGAATAATTGATTGATCACTCTCCACATTTTGATAACATCTTTATGCACAAATCAAATTTTGGAAACATTTCTCTCACAATGCCAGCGATAGCGAGCCTCCGAAATGGACTTCACTTTCATTTCATCCTCTTCGCTAAGCTGAGATTCAAACACTCAGTGGAGAGGGTTGGCCCATCACATCACACCATTACCTTCACCACCGATGCATATGCTCACCTGAACAAGGCTTGCCCTAAACACAAAAACAAACCCAATTCTGATTTATGACTCAGTCATGTCCCATTGAAGACCTGCACCAAGGACTCATGAGACATGCATGCCTGCTGCCAAATCCTTGACCACACTCCACTTGCACACCCGATCTTGAAATGCACTTTGCCGTTTCAGATCTTATCAAACAAAGCAAATGCATATTTTTGCACACTCTAATTAACTATAAACCATGGAGGTTCAGAATGAACCAATATGAACACAAAACCTCCCTACAGCAATTAACACCAGGAGCTCCACAATCACCCACCCGGTTTGCCAACCAGCATGGCGACCAAAGCAAGACCATTCCACATTCTACCGTGTAATTTTAAAACACCTCCACAAAATCCTCCTCACGGTGCATCCCTCCATTCACATAGCATGCAATCTGTGGAGCAAGGATGCAGTCTTCCCGCCCGGCTCAGTTACGCATGCATTATGTCCACAGCCCACAGGCGTCACACAGAAAATGCTTCTCACCATAGTGAGTGGTTTTTAAATCATTCTAAGCTCATTCAGTTTTTACAACAAAAATATTTCTCATCCAAAACCAGTTTGTCCACGATTTCAAAGACGAGCCGCCTAGAGCTTATTTTCCCCTTTATCTGGCAAAATCTCGCACACGCTCGACAAGCAGGCAAGATAACAGCAGGGTGTGTTCTTGGCTGCCACCTCACCTTTCTCCCCATTATCTAATTTCCCACAAAGATGTTATAATATTCCCATATAAAAACAATTTTGTCGACAAATAAAAGCTCTCAAATGGGATAAATGGGGGCGGGCAGTACTGCTCCTTGAATTATTTTATTTTCCCCCCACACACATTGCTATCACAATCCGTACCTGGGATCTCAGAATGACTTATTATTCCGCCTGGACGACGGGTTAAACAGCTGATTTTGTCTCGCTGGCTGAGATAGCCCCAGCGGTTGGTATGCCGTGGTTGGGGGTGTTAATGGTACTTCCCCCTTATTAGAGCACCCCTGCGATGGCGCTGCAGACCCCGGGGCAGTTGGGCACTCCTGCCCCGATGTTGTGCACACCAGGGTAGTTGGTGAGCCATGTTCCGATATTTGGCTCAGTGCTGGAGCTGATGCAGCCGCATCCTTAATTTGAGGCTCCGCACCTTTGAGTTGACCCTGAACAGTTTATGGCATCTCATCAACTCTTCCCACAGATTCTGCACTGCCGGCAGGTCAAACGACCCGCTACGTCATCCTTAAACGTCCATTTCGCCCAGCAATCATTTTTCTCCACTGCCACCATCCCATGTAACTTAAACATTTGGTAAGCAGGTGTATCCCGAAGGAGTTCTTTCCCCTCCTCTCGTTTTCCAGATTTGTTTCCCATTGCTATTGCTGAACCCCTCCTGAAGTTGTTCTCGGGTCCGAATAGGCAGCCTTAGCCATATGCCCTCGGGCCCTCAAACTCCCTGCTCAGAACCTTAAGTAACCGACCTACCCCTTGATAAACAATAAACAGCTCTCTCTCTCTCTCCAAACATTTACCTTAACCGGTTTTTGGGCGAGGACAAGGGCAGAGGCAGGGATGAGCAAAATCTGGGGTGGAAAGTATCTAATTTATAAACTCCCCAGCACAAAGGCTTACCTTATTCAAATTGGTCACCGGCTTTCTCTTTGATCACCACAGGCTCATCCCCACCTCCACTTCCACTTGTCTCAGCCCCCTGCATCGCTGCGCCAATTGTCGTAAACGTCAATCACCCTTCACCAATGTATGAAGACAGATGTACTTGAGAGAAATGGTGTTTATTGTTTACCAAGGTACGTGCGCACGGAGCACAGCATCCACCAGGATAAATCAATTACAGTAACTGAGTATGTTCGGAGGGTGCCGTCACCGTCAGAGACTGTTCCGTTACCCTCTTATGTACTTGGTTTTATCTTTGGACAAAATGTTTCTCACATTTTGTCCTTTCAACCTAACCAGCTGCAAGCAGTTGGCTCATTTCATTACAAGAATCGTGAAACATTAGAGATAAAGAGGAAATAACAGTTCACTCCCAAGCCCCACTCCCACAATGCTCCTTTGGATTAACTCAAGGTTAATCATAATGATATTTCTACATACACTGTTCCAATTGTCTTTTTACCCAAGCAGCCAACCAAGAGTATAGTTTGATTAACACCAAGCCTGCAAAAACATGGCTAATAGAAAAAGGTATGATTCCCAACTATACACACACACACACACACACACACACACACACACACACACACACCTGCTCATTCATGAGCTCTGCCAAGGCAAAGAGGTTAAATAAATATTCAAAAAGCATGGGATGATCTAACCAATTAGGAAATGTGATGTATGCAGGACAGCTATTCATTTAATCATCTCACCAACTAAACATCCATCCTCAGTACAAGTGGCAATACACGGCTCCAATGTGTATCAACAAAATACCACAACATCCCAGATTCATCCTTTTTTTCAGCACCACTTGGACCATCGAGAGCAGCATCATGCTGGGAACCATACCTCTTCAAAGTTCAACTTGCAGTCACACCCAGACTTGGATTTGTATCACTGCATTTGTATCACAGGCTTGGATATGCCACCACAGCTGGGTCAAAAATAAATAAAATCCCAGAATCCCATTTCAAGCACAAAGTTAACCATGGAGGGACTAGGGCAATATTAAGGCCTAAAAAATTCTGCCCAAGATCAGCATTGCCGATAATGGTAAATTAAAACAAAGATCAGCATTCACCACAAAAAAACAAGCTGAAATGAGCTAAGATCCTAGTCCTCTTTATGATGAAATCATAAAAACAAATATGTCATTGTGATATACAGGTTTGCGATAAATTATCTGTGCTAATGCCTGGCTTGATTCCCACAAACAAAATTCAAATAGCTTGCCTCGTTCCGGAGATAATGGTATAGGCGATTTCCATTAGCGGCGATATTATGACGTCACCATTTTTTCTTGGAAGAATTTCCAAAATCGGAGATGGTAACTGCCTGCACGTGGGCTTTCTGCATATACATGGCAAGTTTCACGAAGATCCAATAAAAACTCTGGGTTATGAAACAAAAAATAGGCATGACGTCATAAAAATTGATGTCAGTGATGTATCACATGTGCGGTAATTCAGCTCTGCTAATGCCCTGTTCGATTCGCGCAAACAGAATTCAAAAAGCTTGCCTAGTTTGAGATTTTTTTTGGCGATTTCCATTAGCGGAGATATTTTGACGTCACAATGTTTTTTTCTCGGAGGAATTTTCAAAATCAGAGATGGTTACTGTCTGCGCGTGGGCTTTCTGCATATACATGGCAAGTTTCACGAAGATCCGATGAAAACTCTGGGTTGTGAAACAAAAAATAGGAATGACGTCATAACCTTTTTTTCTCGGAGGAATTTTCAAATCGGAGATGGTTACTGTCTGCGCGTGGCATTTTTACATATATATGCCAAGTTTCAAGAAGTTTCGATGAAAACTCGGCTGTGAAACAAAAAAGTCCACAAGAAGATGAAGAACAACGCGAGTAAGACTTAGCACCTCCACGAGGATCTAATGATAAACAAAATTCAATGCCCAATAGAAGAAATTCAACCACAAGCAAACAAGAACTCAGGAAGAAGCCGTGCTCAAACAGGCAATGGATCATACTTGTACATTCAAAATACACACCAAGTCCCTTGTTGCACCATTCAAAATGACAAACTTGGGATTTGCACTACTGATTTTATTTTCATGACTTGAAGCACAGATACAGATGTCATGTGACGTTCATCACCCTTCTGTTCATACCGATCTTCAGCGTAGTGCAACAGACGAAGCACACTGCATTGGGCACCCATCACAACTTCTAAAAATCCAACAATCCCTCCACAAAACATGGCAAGAAGTCCACGGCAAAATGCAAGACCCACTGGTGGTGTCATGATATCATATCCTTCACAGCTTGTCCAGGTAGTTGTCCAGGGCTGGAATACCCTCCTTGAGGCCTTTTCGCTTGCGGATATCAGCTACGAGCTGTGCTGGGCGGGTGGTTCCATCTAAAGGATCACCGCCAAGTATTTGCCAATGGTCAAACACGCACTGTGGGAAAGCCTGACCACTTGTATTGGAGCGCAGATCGGCTGTGAAACCTGCAAAACAATGTGTTGAGAACAGAATTTAGAACCCATTATATTGTTACGGTTGTTGAAATTCGCATTACACCATAAAGAGTCCTCAGGTGAGATATATCGGTAAGTTCATGTGTAGTTAGCCCAAACCCGTTGTATAGAGGGAATATGTGCGATTCATCCGGGCTGCGACGCTTTGAGTTAGCCATTTTTCTTTCTCTATTGTTATTTTCGACCATTAAGCCGCCAACAACACAAACAGCCACTACCTTTACAACTCCATCCCGCAAACATCGCTTCACCGCCATTCCCAAACCACCACAGAAAACCCCCCACCACCTTCGCCTATCTCCTTCTCCAACCATCGACCACACCACCAGTCAACACCAAACGTCGTGCTGTCCAAGGCCCGTTCGGCAATTGGTGCCGAACGCATCGAGCCGCGAGCGCGAATGGCGGCCTTACCGAGGGAGAAATTCAGATCAGGAAGGCTTCACGCCCCCTTTTTTCTCCGTCCAATGAGCGAGCGTCGGGCGGTATGGCCCCGCCTCCAAGCGCGATGAACGTGGATTCTTTACGAGAGCAATTCGGATCAGAAGAGGTTTACGCCCCCTTTTTGCCGCACCAATGGCTGAACAGAGGGTGGCGTGGTCCCGCCTCCAATCACGTTTTGATCCTGAAATTTGCATATAGGCTCCTCCTGCGGCCTATAAAGACGCGAGCATAAGGCGACTCGAGGAGTTCGCGCGGTTGAGTTGCAGGCGGCTGGTCGGGGCAAGTGAAGAGTTCAAGTTCGAGTCAAGTGAAGACTGCGGTCGGCAACGAGGTTGCGGTGTGGGGGGTTGCTAGTCTCGTCGTGGGGTCCAAGCCAGCCAGCCATTCCCCTCTCCCTGAGCATCAGCAATTTATACCCCCCCCCCCCAATCCGCGCTGAGATAGTGCCGGAGGGCCCCATTCCTACCCTACCCTAAACGTGGTGCCAACAAAACTGCTTGTGCGGAGCACGCCGGAGAGGGCTCGCCGACCACGCCAAGGGCACGGAGTCGGGGCGCAGCTGCGCGAACATTGCGGCTTGCCCGCCATCCCGTCACGAGGACGCGGGTAAGACCTTCTCGGTCTCGTGGACCTGGCCGCTCCTCCAGGATCCACGCACATTTGGTCCATGGACCTGTCTGCCTCCTTGCCTGTGAGGGTGGCTCTTTCCTTTGCTTTTTGTACGAGTGATGTGGCGCAGAGTCCCGACAAGTAGAACTGTACAAGTGTTGTAAATGATTGCCCTTTTATTCGGTCGTATTGCATTTGCTTTTTTGCATCTTGTCTTGACTGTAATATACGTGCCTTCCGTAATAAATTTGCATTGCTTGTTGAACTGTTTCCTGCTTTGCTTAGTCTCCTTCCTTTTATTGAATCTCCATCTTGCATCACGTAAAGGGTTCGTAGTGGGTTTCAACATCCCGGTAATTAATCGGAACAGTCAAGGGGAGGACAAAAACTCCGCTCTGTTATCCCTGGAATACGGAACGAACCGCTTAAACGGTTCGTGTCCGGATTCGGCCTGTGGTGTGGTAAAACTCCTCGGTACGCTACTCGCGCGAGTACTGAGGTAAATCGACCTTTCGGCGATCGGACCCTATTTCGCGCGGGTCGAGTGCGGACTGAGTTGTGGTGAGGATAAACCCCCACCCGTGACTGGCTCCAGGCGGTAGTTCCCAGAGGGGTCACGACTGAATTGTCCGTTACGGTGGGCGAGGCGGCCGCTTTTGGCTACGCGCGGTCGATCGCACGCCGGCGGGGGTGAATTCGCAACAATATGTTGGATGGTTCAAGCAATTGCACTCAAAAAGTCTTTAAATAAATAATAAGAAAATAAAAATAAAAATTCATTGAACATGACATTTGGGTCGTACCAAAGGACTCGTTTACAGGAAGATAGGCTTTGACGAGAAACATTGGGGTCCCAGCGACTTGGTTCTCCTCAAAGACGTGACCACGCTTGCGGTTCAGTACACCATAGATGCCCCCGACAACAGCCTCTGGGCACTGAAAACAAACAAACAAACAAAAAAAAAATATGGGTTACATGGATAAAGCTCTTGCACAGGTGGCACCAATAATTAAATGTTAACAATGCAGGGGTGTTGGAACACCTGATTCACAAAAGCAGAATTGCATGGTGTGTGCACACACGACGTTACATTTTCCCCAAATGAGCAGAAAGGTCAATATATCTATAAACTGAAGGCCAGAAAGTTACATTTACGATAGAGAGAACTATAACTGCACACATAGCACATGCCTCCCTCCAACAGGCTGAACACTGAACAACACATTTTGTATTCCACAAACAGGTCAGATCTGAATCCAAACCGTCACCAAAATCGAATTCGCCGTTTGTCACCGAACCAACTCATCCACAACAGATAACTTGCTATGTCTCGTTTTTACCCTATCGCTGAATGGTGAAGAATCACTTGGTGGAGGGGAAAGAGGGAAAAACAACATTTCAAATGCAGATCTCACCAAAATCTAATCAATTAGTCCTCATCACATACCCAACCTGTCCACTAAGTTTCATCTGAATCAGTTTGCAACTTTTTGAGACATCCAGCTCAGACAAACAGGGGCAAGTAAAAACAACCTTCTCCCATTTTTGGTGGTGGAGGCAATAATAATAATAAAAAATCTGCGAGCTCCCAAACACACCTGTATCTCCACCAAATAGACTGGTTCGAGCAGACGAGGAGACGCAGTCAGCAAAGATGCATAGAGGACACGGCGGGCCGTGGGGATGATTTGGCCACCACCGCGGTGGATTGCGTCCGCGTGCAATGTCACATCGTGAATATCGAAGCGCACACCACGTACGTTTTCATCACAAAGCACACCCTGAAAGCACATGTTGTGAATCACAGCCAAAATAAATTGTATCTGCAAGGACAGGCGGAGGAAGGTATTTTGAAAATGAGGTGAAAATGGTTGAAGGGAAACACACCTCTTTGGTTGCCCACTGGAAGCCAGCAACCACACTGTCCTTTATCTCGTTCAGGTATTGCACACCTTTTGTAACATCTACAAGCAAGTTTGGGCCCATGCCATCGGGGCCAAAAGCCCAGATCTTGCGAGCCTCTGCCACCTCCCAGTTGTAAGTTTCCACGAGATAACGTGCACGCTGCTTCAGTTCTTGGCGCGTTGTTACTTCCCCCTTGTCTATATCCTCGGCCAGCCCGTCAGCCATGGGCTTTGCTTTCATGTACAGCCGGTTGTGTTTGTTTGGGGACTTTGAGAGGCACAACTGTGACGACTCATCCATGACAGTCTCACGATACGAGACTACAGGATCAGATTTCTGTGGAAAAACAAAAGCAGCACTCATTTGTCATGTGTGCTGTTGACACCATACCATTTGTTCCAGGTTCGGACACCAAAGGGGCGATGTCCAGATTACCTTGAGTGGAATACCGGCGTGGTCCTCCTCCAGGTCCTTGAGGCAAATCTCCAGATGCAGTTCTCCAGCTCCAGCAATGATGTGCTCACCAGATTCTTCAATAATGCACTACGAAAAAAAAAAAAGAAGTCATGACAAACTGCACAGTCAACATAAATAGTTTCACCAATAACCCGGAAAATTGTTCATTTTAATTTATGAATTGCAACAGCTCAAAACAAAACAAATAAATAAATAAAAAAATTTAAGGTCTGGGTCCCTTCATGCAACAATCATTATACATACCTGCACCATAGGGTCAGATTTAGCAAGTCGCTTCAGGCCTTCCACCAGCTTGGGCAAGTCCGATGCATTCTTTGCTTCGACAGCCACTCGCACCACAGGACTGACACTGAACTTCATCACCTGCATATACATACACAGGACGCCTGAGTGATGAAACAAGTGTTCGCTTTCCATCCAATCTACATTTGCAGTAAAGGGTTCAATTCAGATTCCAAAACATAGTTTGCTTCCATCCAGCAAACTCAATACTCATACTAAGTACCCTCATGTTGTGTGCGTGTTCGAAGGTGGTGATGGTGCCGGTTTTAACGAGGAATTGATCCACACCAACCAAACCGACTATGTTTCCACAAGGCACGTCATCAATCGGCTCAATGTAACGACCCATCATGAGAATGGTTCTGAAAAGAGATTGTGAGACTGGTTTCAAGCACAACTGAGACTTAATGGCAACCATTCTTTAACAAATAAAAACAATATTTGCCGAGCAGATGAAGTATGCTTGTTGCATCCAGCACTATTAAACACCAGCTTGTTTCGTAACCCATCGACGACACAAAACCCCACGAAGGTAGTCACGTTTTCACCCCTTTGTTTGTCTGCAGTATCTCAAAAAGTTGGACGGGTTCAGATGAAATTTGGTGGAGAGGATGGATGTGTGACAAGGACAAACAGATTATATTTTGGTGAAGATCCGGATACTAGAATTTTTAAAGCGATTCTTCACCATTGAGAGATAGGACTAAACCGATATATTGCATGACGTTTCAAAAATAATAATAATTACGGATGGATTCGGATGAAACTTGATGGACAGGATGGATGTGTGACAAGGATGAATTGATTCGATTTTGGTGAAGATCGGGATACGAGAATTATTAACTTTCAAAGTGATTTTTCACCATTAAGAGATGGTGCTAAAAACAATTTGTGGCATGCTATTTCAAAAAGTTATTGGGTTTGATATGTTCCACTGGATCAGGCATTGTGTGGCAGAGGTATGCGCTCTACTGAGTGCCCTTCTAGTTTCACGTGGTTTTGCCAAGCTTGGCTTGCATTAAAAAAATAAATGTTACAAGTCATCCGCTTGAGGGATGCATTTTGGCATCCTTGCCATTATGGGTTTAGACCCCTTCATTGTAAAAAACAAAAACCTTGATTTCAAATTTTAACTGTCATCACCACATCTTTTGAAAGAAAGAAGAAAAAAAAGGTGGGGGAGGGGATAATGTTATCTGCTCCGTCCGTCCATCACACCAACTCCTCTTAAGCAGTTTGGCAGAAATTCACCCAACTTAGTAGTTTATAATCACATGACAAGAAGCTGCAAGAGCAGCATCATCATTTTGGCCCTACCCCCCCCCCCCCCGGGCTGGGATCAAAAGGTTCAAATACCAAGAAATGGAACGAGGCAAAATAATTGATGAAACTTTGTATTTGCAATCAACATTGGGAGATGCATGAAATAAGAAACGAATTTTTGGATTTTATCCCCAGTAAAGGGGGGTGATGGAGAAGGAACTCAGGATGATGTGGATCAAAAATGAAAAAAAAAAAAATTAAAATTTTTTTGATATTGGTTCAATCCTTTATCATCTTTCAACTTCACTTTAGGTGGGAAGCATGGTGATTTGTCACGGTGCACCATCGGCTTTGCTCTGGTTTCATCTTAATTTGTCTGTTTTAAATATCACGCGATATTATAATGAACAAGTGGAGGTACTATTAAAGTACACAATCACCATCTATATATATATAAAGTTGAAAGTGTGTCTGTCTGTCTGTCTGTGTGTGTGTTTCTCTGTGACCTATGCACGCGAAAAGTACTGGACTGATCCTCACCAAACTTCACATGCTGACAGAACATGCACCCGGGAGTGTCCCGATGTAAAAGAATTGTACTTCCGACTTCCGGTTTCCGAATTATGATGTCATTACCTGATTTCATAACGTTAATTTTTCAAGTTCAGCCGATTGACATGGGGCCAACGCCATTTGCAATAGAATGACAAAAAATAATGCTACAGTCAATTGAAGACAATGACTTCTGACTTCCCGGTTTCCGAATTTTGACTTATGCATTCGACACACTTTTCGTAACGTTAATTTTTCAAGTTCAGCCGATTGACATGGGGCCAATGCTATTTGCAATAGAATGAAAAAAAAAAGTGCTACAGTTAATTCCGAATTCCCGTTTCCGAATTATGACTTATGCATTCGACACACTTATGATAGGCCCTATTCACATCAACAAATGCCTCTTTTAATGCATGATTAACACAAATCATATTTTATTGTACATACAGGTAGTGGTCGACTTACGACCACGTTCGGTTCCGACCGACCAATCGTAAGTCGATTTGGTCGTAAGTCGACCAACCTTTATTTATAGTGTATAGGCCTATGCAAAAATTACCGTATGTATATTATACCGTATCCAGTACACACCAGATATGTTCAATGAGGCTCTGATATACATTGAAGATTTGGTATTATACATGAGCGGGAAAGATTTAACTAAGTGGGGACTTCCCGCTTCTAATAGGTCTGAAAGCGCAACCATCAGTAGAGAATGGTTCCGTGAAACAAACTGCAACACAGATACTCTCGCAAAGTTTGTTTCTGACAATGAGCCGCTTCTGGTACAGGATCAGAGTAATGCATATGAACTGATTTCTGAAGCGGTTCAAGAGGGTAGTGGTGTGATATTTTTCTTGGATGCCCCAGGTCGTACTGGCAAAACATTTGTCCTCAACCTTTTGCTTGCTAAGATGAGGAGCCAGAAAAAGATCGCATTGGCCGTTGCTTCATCCGGTATAGCCGCAACACTACTTTCAGATGGCCGCACCGCATTTTGCTTTCAAATTGCCTCTCGACTTAGCGACAATGGAATATCCAGTTTTTGGCATTGGCAAACAAACTGAAGCAGAAAAAGTGCTGAAGAATTGCGACCTCATAGTTTGGGATGAAGGTACGATGTCGTCTAAGGATGCATTCGAAGCATTAGATAGAACTATGCGAGATTTAAGAGGAGTAGACCTGCCAATAGGTGGAGTTACGCTGGTTATTTCTGGCGATTTCAGACAAACTTTACCTGTAGTACCCCGTGGCACTCCAGCTGATGAAATGAAAGCCAGTATAAAATCTTCATACCTCTGGACATTCGTACAAACTATCCATCTAACAACAAATATGAGGGTCAAATTATATGGTCATTTAGATGCTGGCAATTTCGCATAATTACTTCTCAAACTTGGAAATGGTGAAATCCCGAACACAAATGATGTAATATCTATTCCCGATGACTGTGGTACAATAGTTTCATCTATGGAAGAATTAGAGACTCATGTGTATCCCAATTTAGTGACCAATTACAAAACCATACAGTGGCTCTGTGAAAGAACAATCCTGGCTCCACTTAATGAAACAGTCCGTGTAATAAACCATCAGTTATTACAAGTAGTTCCAAGCGAACAACATAGTCACAAGTCTATTGACACCACACTGGATACTGAGCAAGCCATACATTATCCCACAGAATTTCTAAACTCATTGGAATAACCAGGATTGCCTCCGTACAATCTGTCATTAAAAGTTGGATGCCCTATTATGTTATTACGTAATCTAGATGCACTAAAACTTTGCAACGGAACGAAACTGATTGTGAAAAGACTACTACCACATGTAATTGAGGCCACTATCATGACAGGATGTGCGAAAGGAGAAGATGTATTCATTCCGAGAATTCCACTCATTCCATCAAATTCAACGATTGAATTTAAGAGACTACAATTTCCTGTATGCCTGTGCTTTGCGATGTCTATCAATAAGGCACAAGGACAGTCATTGAAAGTAGCAGGGGTGGAATTATCCACTCCTTGCTTTTCCCATGGTCAGCTATATGTGGGATGCTCCAGTGGGATCATCGGAGTCTTTATTCATATTGGCCCCAGAGGGGAAGACATCAAATATTGTTTATCCTCGAGCACTCCACGAAAATTATTGAGCTACTTCAGTTATTTCATAAACGGGAATAGGATGTGCGATGAAGGAAATACATGTTGCTGGTGAAAAATAAAAATGGTGGTGGGAAATAAAATAAAAAAAAATGGTGGTGGTGGTGGTTTGTATATATATATACATATTACAGATATAAATAGAATGGTGATGGCGTATGGCGTATGTGTATAATATTTTATAATTAAATGGTTATGGGCTATGTAGATATTTTATATAATGGTTATGGGCGTAGGTACATTGCAACTTCGTATACATGATATAACAATTTTTTTATCAGGATAACAGACGTAAATAAATCAAATACGCTGGGCCAGGCTGGGTTATGCCCGACGTATAAATGAAGTCGCAAATGATGACATGAAACCAGCCTCACAATGTTGAGGCATTATGGTTTTTATCTGATGCGGCAATAAATCTTAACATTTTTGAACTCGAGTCTTCTGCATATAAAACATGTCGGGGAAAATATAATATTATAGTGGTGATGAAAAAAAAATAATGGTGGCAGCCTCTACAATTTTACAATTAACTGACATGTACTCCTTCAGACCCGCCGCCATCCACGGGATTCCTGTGCGGAGCACGGGTATCCCTGTGAGTTCCAAATACACGACAAATACTCCAATGCGCGACATTGCCGGGACACCTTCGGCAGCCAGCGATGCCGCATTGCAGCACACGGAGACGGAATTGGGAAGAAAAAGTGAACAATAATAAATCAACTGCATAATTAAAATAAATAATAATCTTAAAATAATTAATTTCCTAATAGTATATCAAAACCACCATTTCATCCAAAACAAACTTTAAAAATTAAGCAATTAATAAACTAAAAATACCATTTCTAGCCAAATCACTTGTTCACCATCAAGTCCAGATATCAGCTTCATAGGTTAAAAGGTGCCTGAGATATTGCCCAGAGGAGAAAGAAAATAAGGAATAAATAAATCGATAATTAATTAAAAAAAAAAAATTTTAAATACCATTTTTGCCAAAGCACATTTTTACTTTTGCCCAAATTTCAATTTCCGAGCTCAGAGGGTGGCTGAGGTATCGCCCGGACAAACAAAAAAAAACAAAGAAAGAGTAAAAACTGAGTACTACCTTCACCAAAATCGAATCGGCTTCTTGTCGTCACCCTAACCAACTCTCCCACCTTGTTTGGTCACATCTTGTCCACAACTTTTTGAGATCATACTATGCATAGTTTTTAGCCCCATCTCTCAATGATGAAGAATCACTTAAATTCTCGTAACTAGATTTGAAACTTCACCAAAATTGAATCAATTAAAATTGAAAACATGTCCACAAATTTGATACATCAAGCAATATTGTTTTTAGCCCCATTTCTCAATAGTGAAGAATCAGTTTAAAATTAAATAATTCTCATATCCAGATTTGGATCTTCAACAAAATTGAATTAATTCTTCCGAGTGACATTCCCAGCCTTTCCACAAAGTTTGGTGTGAATCCACCCATAACCTTGAGATTTTGTGCTATACAGTGGGGAGAACAAGTATTTGATACACTGCCGATTTTGCAGGTTTTCCCACTTACAAAGCACGTAGAAGTCTAATTTTTATCATAGGTACACTTCAACTGTGAAAGACAGAATCTAAAACAAAAATCCTGAAAATCACATTGTATGATTTTTAAAAATAATTAATTTGCATTTTATTGCACGAAATAAGTATTTGATCACTGACCAACCAGTAAGAATTCCGGCTCTCACAGACCTGTTAGTTTTGTCTTTAAGAAGCCCTCCCATTCTCCACTCATTACCTGTATTAACTGCACCTGTTTGAACTCATTATCTGCATAAAAGACAGCTGTCCACACTCAATCAATCAGACTCCAACCTCTCCACAATGGGCAAGACCAGAGAGCTGTCTAAGGACATCAGGGACAAAATTGTAGACTTGCACAAGGCTGGGATGGGCGACAGGACAATAGGCAAGCAACTTGGTGAAAAGGCAACAACTGTTGGCACAATTATTAGAAAATGGAAGAAGTTCAAGATAACAGTCAATCTCCATCGGTCTGGGGCTCCATGCAAGATCTCACCTCGTGAAGCCTCAATGATCATGAGAAAGGTGAGGGATCAGCCCAGAACTACAGGCAGGACCTGGTCAATGACCTGAAGAGCTGGGACCACAGTATCAAAGAAAACCATAAATAACACACTACGCCGTCATGGATTAAAATCCTGCAGCGCACGCAAGGTCCCTCTGCTCAAGCCAGCGCATGTCCAGGCCCGTCTGAAGTTTGCCAAGGACCATCTGGATGATCCAGGAGGAATGGGAGAAGGTCATGTGATCTGATGAGACCAAAATAGAGCTTTTTGGTTTAAACTCCACTTGCTGTGTTTGGAGGAAGGAGGATGAGTACAACCCCAAGAACACCATCCCAACCATGAAGCATGGAAGTGGAAACATCATTCTTTGGGGATGCTTTTCTGCAAAGGGGACAGGACAACTGCACCGTATTGAGGGGAGGATGAATGGGGCCATGTATCACGAGATCTTGGCCAACAACCTCCTTCCCTCAAGAGCTTTGAAGATGGGGCGTGGCTGGGTCTTCCAGCATGACAACGACCCGAAACAGCCAGGGCAACTAAGGAGTGGCTCCGTAAGAAGCATCTCAAGGTCCTGGAGTGGCCTAGCCAGTCTCCAGACCTGAACCCAATAGAAAATCTTTGGAGGGAGCTGAAAGTCTGTGTTGCCCAGCGACAGCCCCAAAACCTGAAGGATCTGGAGAAGATCTGTATGGAGGAGTGGGCCAAAATCCCTGCTGCAGTCTGTGCAAACCTGGTTAAGAACTACAGGAAACGTCTGATCTCTGTACCAAATATTAAGTTCTGTTTTTCTGATGTATCAAATACTTATTTCATGCAATAAAATGCAAATTAATTATTTAAAAAATCATACAATGCGATTTTCAGGATTATTGTTTTTGATTCAGTCTTTCACAGTTGAAGTGTACCTAAGATAAAAATTACAGACCTCTACGTGCTTTGTAAGTGGGAAAACCTGCAAAATCGGCAGTGTATCAAATACTTGGTCTCCTCACTGTACATAGTTTTGGGCACCATCTCAAAATGGTGAAGAAACACTTTGAAAGATTCTCAGATTTGGATCCAGATCTATTAAGGCTAATTAAATTAAGGCCCAGTCACACCTTGACGTTTTCACCAGCGATGGCAACGTATTAAAATTTATGTAAAACGCTGGCTTACGTTGAACTTTTGATGTTTTCTTTTAAAGATTTGGACGTATTCATAGCAACTTGGTCTTATGTATAACGCATTAGTAACGGACACAGAACGTTTCGTTATAGATAACTTATACCAACGAATGCTGAACCTGTTGTCGGCCTACACAACCTATGCCCAACGATAGTCTAACTTATGCATAGCGCGTTGCACGCATCGCCGACGATGTCGTGACGTAGCCTATTAAAAGGCTGACGCACAACGATTCGAATCATAACTGCCGTAGAAATGGAAGTGTCAACATCGCAGTCACACCTTGGCGATCTTGCCAGCGTATGCCGACCTAAGAAAAATGTGTCTAAAACGTTGGGGCACGTCAAATACGGTACGAGTAAGTTTGGTATACGTGAGTAGAACGCTAAAGTACGCGATCATACGTCATAGTAAGTAGAGTACGTCAATAAATTTTAAACATGTTCAAAATTTTACGACGTACTTGGCGTATGACACGTTCCGCATGCGATGGGGATAAGTTGTACACACGATATGCAGACACTTACACACGTCCACAAAGGCTACTCATAAGTCGAAACACATCGCGTTAATGTCTTTTTTACGCGAAACTTATTTCTAACTTATGTTTGACGTGCTTTGAACCAATTCTTTACATAGTCCCAACACACATTGACGTATGTAGACGTATTCCAATGACGTCTTCCGGTCGACAAAAAAAAATAAATGAACGTGTTTCTAACTTACAACTGCCATATAAAGACGTGTTCCCAGCGATTTTGGGAATTGGTATATAAAAATGGTGCTCATGAAAGGGGAACCCAACAGTGTTCGAGTCCTTTTTGAGTCAATGTCCAGGTCAGCAGTAACAGTATTAGTAGTAGTTTGTTCATGTTGGCAGTAGTAGGTGAGTGTGAGGGGGAGGGTGTGGGTTATGATGGATCCTCCTTGCGTCCGCGTGTCCACGGGTAGGAGACATCTTTGCACCATTGTTCGAAGTTCTTCGCGGCTAATTTTTATGGGGCTTTTTCAACAATGAGCTATGGCTTGGTTTTACGATTTAGGTCTATTCATAACGGGTTGGACAAATGCACAATGAACTAATAATGTGCATAGAGCGCTTCGATAACTTATAGATACGGTATAGCAACAAATAATTATCGTGTAGCCGGCGTTCACAAACTATACCCAACGATAGCCTAACTTATCCATATCGTGCGGCAGTTTATCTTTGCTGGTGACGTGGGGTTTGCTATTCATAGGCTGGCACTCAACAATTTAAATGGCTGCATCTCCACTATTGAAAGTAGACGCTTGCGCTCAACAATTGGATATTTTTTTTTTTTTTTTTTTTTAAACACTCAACAACTTTTAAACAGTACCACTCAGCTATTTTCATTTTTTACAACGAACGATTTAAATTGCTGTCACTCGCCTTTGTTTTTTGACGCTGGCGCTCGGAAATTTTAATCGTTTCTATTGAACGTGCTAAATCGCTCAAACTCCACTATTGAATGTAGGCGCTTGCGCTCAACAATTGGATTTTTTTTTTTTTTTTTTTTTCCACTCAACGACTTTTAAACGGTACCACAAAACTATTTTCATTGTTCACAATGAACGATTTTAATTGCTGTCACTCGCCTTTGGAAATTTGAAGCGTTTCTTCTGAACGTGTTAAAACGCTCAAACTCGACTATTTTAAATAGACGCTGCCGATGGACAATTGGAATCATAGCCAAGCTAGACATCGAAGTGTGAACATCCTCGTCATGCCAAAGAAAAGTTTGAAGAATGCTGCAAATAAGTGTCCTGGCCGTGGACGCTGACGCAAGGACGATCCATTATACCGACGTCTTTCAGCCTATGAGTAACTTAAAAGTAACGTCTGTCGACGTGTGGCAACGATCGCGTAACGTGCCAACAACACGTTAATCATAGGTTAGAAATAAGTTTCGGGTCCGCTAAACATTACCTCGGCGTGTCTCAACTTACAAGTAGCATGTGTTGACGTCTGTCAACGATCACAGACTGTGCATACAACTTGTGGCCAGCGTAGCGGAACGTGTGAGTCATACGCCGGCATACGTCGTGAAATTTCAAGCATGCAAAAATTTGAGGACAACCGAAAAGTACAACGTTTAAAGCTGGCGTACAACGACGTATGGCAGTGTTTTTCAGCGTGCTCTCAATGTTATCAAAACTTACCCATAATGTATTCAACGTGTGCCAGCGTTTTAGAAAATTTTTTTCAAAAATCGGCATACGTTGGCTAAAACGTCAAGGTGTGACTGGGCCTTTAAGGGTTGCTCTGCCCTTGGCCGGTCACCAACATACACAAAAAAAATTCAGATGAATTTCTTGAAAACTGTGGCCAAAATCGTGACAAAGACAGACAGACAGACAAACACTACAGACCAAAATTTAATTTTATTTGTCCCCGCCAAATAATGAAGACAGGGCTGGGAAGGTAAAAGTTCCGTTTTGCACTGTTGAAAATCACTTGGGCTTGGCAAAGTGCATGCACACACAAATAGAGGCGCATGGAGTAAGTTGCGGGTTAAAAATACAAGGACATGGTTCACATAGACATGGAAAACCAATTTTTCAATTTTCCAAGGAAAAATAAATAAAATTAAAGGGTAATCCAGGACTTTTGATACACATATGTGCAAGTGACATTGCATTTTTAATGTCAAGTGCACATACATATAAAACACACAAAAACACACACACACAAAAACACACACACACATCTGGAGACTGCGATGGTTCACGAGGGGACGCCATGGGCAAACTGGCAGGAATCGGGAAAAACGTAAATGATGAAAGTTGTAGTACTCGAAGAGCACTACTTGCATAGCAACCTTCATTCGAAACAGTTGAAAACCCAAGGAGCTCGATTTATTGACATTTTCTAAGTTCGTGACCTTGGGACGAAAATGACAAAAAAATAAAAAATAATCGAGCTCTGTGGGGCTATGCAGGTGCCATTGGGCGAACCAAATACCGAAACCCCTGCCAGATTCGACAAACCCCTGCCAGATTCGACAAACCCCCTAGGAAATGTAACTTGAAACCGGCTACCCCCTAAAAACATGTTTTTTGGGCATGGCACGCCCATTCTCCAGAAAACAACTGGATCATGATACAAACCTCCCACCCAAATTTTATCAAGATCGGATCAAAACCCACAGAGCTATGCTCAGGACAGACAGACAGAGACACATCCATAACGAATATAGTGGTCACTTCCTCGTGAACAAATATATATATATATATATATATATATATATATATATATATATATATATATATATATATATATATATATATATCAAAAATACTATTTTTGGTGGAATTTTTTAAACAGCAAATCAATGTAGAGGACTGGACTCGACAAGGAAGACAGACGATAAATAAAATACACCTGAAGCATAAATAACTTCCTGGAGCCAAAAGAGATCCTACAATACAGGAGTTGGTCCAGTCTTTTGCATTCATATGCCACCATGCTTTGGTGCTTGGCACCTCACATGCCTGAAGTGCACTTTCCCCACATTCCTGATATTGAATGTCTTTTCACAAGCCTTGCATCTGGTATTATGAAGACTCGTTCACGAGCCAATCGGTAGGGGACACGTCTTGGCCACGAGGAATTAAAATAGCAAAGCTTTAGTAGCTGCCACTTCTTGTTTTAATCAGGACTTTCTGGAAACATATAATTTTCAAGCCAGTTAAACAAATGGGGGGGGGGGGAGTCAGGAAGTAAAACCGAGTTACAAGAGATTGGGATAAATGGGGGGCAGCAACCCACCTCTGAATTGGTTTCAAATAGAGATCTTCCTTCTTTCCTGGAGTGTAGTTTGGTCCCATGATTCGCACCTTGAGACCAGTGGAGACAACACCAGAGAAAACACGTCCAAAAGCGTAAAAGCGCCCTTTGTCAGTGGTGGGGACCATTTTTGAGATGTACATCATCAGAACGCCTTTAGGATCGCAGTTTTTGATAGCTGCAAAGACATGGGGAAGAAAAAAAAAATGGGGGAGGCAATTCAACAAATAAAGGGTCACAGTCTAATGTAGTAGTGTCTCACACTAAATGTATATATATATATATATATATATATATATATATATATATACATACATACATACACACATACACATACATACACACATACACACAGTCATCCCCCGTTTATCGCAGGGGTTACGTTCCAAACCCTTCCGCGATGAATGGATGCCTCCCCCAAAAATGCCTAAAAGTGCCTATTTTTTTTATAAACACGATTGGGTTTGATTTATATCAAGTGAATATTAAACGCTGGGCAGTGTATAAACACGACTGGGTTTGATTTATATCGAGTGAATATTAAATGCTGGGCGGTGTATAAACACGATTGGGTTTGATAAGCTCCTGATGTTTGCTTCGTCCTTCTTGATGTCGCGTATGGTCGATTCATTCAAACCATAATGGCGTCCAACTGCGGCAAAACGTTTTCCTTCCCGAAGCGTATCAAGCCCCTTAACCTTCTCCTGGTGTCAGGACCTTCCTCTGGCGTTTTGGTTCCTTGCCAGAAGCCTTAGAAGGTGCAGGGCGTTTGGGCGGCATCGTAGGGCTTGGAGAAAAAAAAAAAAAAAAAAAAAAAAAAAAAAAAAAAAATATTCCAATTTCACAAGCGAAATTTTGTCTCGTGCGTTTTGTGACTGGTCGAGCGCCCCGCGTTACAATTTTTTGTTTAAATATTTTATTTTTCATATATTTTTACCGCGATGTACCGGGGGAATCCGCAGAAAAAATTAGTTACGTTCCAAGGGAAAACCCGCAATGAACCGGGGGAGCGAGAGGTGAACCACGATATAGCAGGGGATGACGTATGTGTGTATGTACGTGTGTACGTGTGTGCGTGTGTGCGTGTGTGCGTGTGTGCGTGTACGTACGTGTACGCGTACGTGTACGCGTACGTACGCGTGCATACGCGTGCGCGTGCGCATATTTGCAGGCCGGAGGTCCGGTGGTGAGAACGACCACGAGGTGGGGAAAGTTACATCTCCCACCAGACTCCCCAGAATTGTAAGCCGTCGCTCCGGATAATTCCGTGAGTCGGTGGGTCACTTAACCGACCGTGGACGCCAATATCTCAACCGCGTAGCGTAGGGTCTTTTTGTCGAGAACCAATTAACTCCGCGATTGACTACCGGGGAACCACGCCCTCGGAACGTCTTGCTTGAACCGGGTCACTATACAAACTGCGGTAGAGTTCCAACTTCGGTTCAGGTGCAGTCGAGCGGAACAGCCAAAGCCGTGCCAGCTAGGATGAACGGATTATCGGGTATAAAAACCCAGCTAAAACTCAGATCCGAACCATGCTGGACCAATGACAAAGGACAGAAACGAACTGGGAACATTTCTACAGTAATTTATTTCCAATAAAGAAGACACAGAGCAAGACTTATCGTGGAATATAGAAGCAAGAATTTACAATGTACAAAAACAATTATACAGTTTCTACTTAGACGGGCCCACACACTCAGATGATCTATTAAAAGACCCCTGCAGCCAGAGGGGGAGAGACGAGCTCCCATGGGTCCGCCCTTTCTGGGCAGGGTTTCGGACATGCCTGGAAAACCCCGCCCCCACTCCACAGGTGCACATACCAGTCAAAAAGTTATAAAGTTTGTGGAAGCCGAGAAGGAACTGCCAGAGATTCTGAAGCGCTTGTTCAGTGGTGTTTTCGGTTTGTTTATTGGATTGTCTTGGATGGTTCGTTGGATGTAATAACCTACCTAAAAGGACATTGCAATGCACACCTTTGATTCTCCCACTAGACAAAAAGGAAGGGACCTACCTCACATGTACTTAACGGAATAAGACTCTTGGGACGTCTATGTTTGAATGCATATTGTTTCCAGATCCGTAACACACACATACGAGGTGTGTTCAAAAAGTATCCGACCTTTGTTCATAAAAAATAAAAAATAAAAAAAAAATACTCGTATCCAGATACAACAAACTTACACTAATCTCCTTCAAAGTAGTCCCCTTGGGCTGCCACACACTTCTCCCAACAGTTCTGCCACTGTCGGAAGCAGCGCTGGAACACCTTTTGGGATGACGCGCAGCTGGTCAGTTGCATTCCGCATGATTTCTTCTCTGGACTGAAATCTGGTCCCTTTCACAGGGGCATTTTCAGCTTGGGGAAAAGCCAGAAGTCACACGGAGCCACGTCGGGAGAGTAGGGAGCCTGAAGAAGCACAGGTGTGTTGTGTTTGGCCAGGAAACTCTGTATCAAATGTGAAGAATGGGCGGGTGCGTTATCGTGATGGAGCTGCCAATTGACCGCTGCCCACAGGTCCGGCCGTTTGCGTCGCACAGCGTCACGAAGGCGATGCAGTACCTCTTGGTAGTACTCTTTGGTGATGGTTGTGCCGTGTGGTGCGTACTCGTGATGAACCACACCACTGGAGTCAAAGAAGACGGTCAGCATGACTGACATTGCTGCGGACCTTCCTTGCTTTTTTTGGCTTCGGGGATGTTGGATGCTTCCATTGTGATGACTGGAACTTGGTTTTTGGGTCGTACCCATAAACCCAGGTCTCATCGCCAGTGATCACTGTGTTGAAGAAGTTGGGATCGCTATTCAGTCTCCAGCATGTCCTGTGCGATCTCCATACGGAGTTGCTTCTGCTCGATCGTTAGCTTTGGCACGAACTTCGCTGAGATTCTCCTTTAGCCCAAATCCTCAGTCACAATGGAATGAACGGATCCAATGCCGACACCCGCCTCGTCTGCAAGTTCTCTGATAGTGATTCGACGATCCTGCATCAGCAGGGTCCTCACTTGGTCAATGATTATCTCATTTCAGGATGTTGAGGGCCTACCAAAACTTGCTTCACTTTCCAATGATGTGCAACCATCTTTGAAGCGGGTGTACCACTCTTATCTGTGTGGTGCCCATTGCTTCGTTCCCGAAGGCCTGTTGAATCTTGCGGATCGTTTCCACTTGGGAATCGCCAAGCTTTACACAAAATTTGATGCAGTAGCATTGTTCAAGTTTTTCCGCAATTTTGACAAAAACGAAAATCCGACGGCGCTCACTTACACTTCCTCACTAATCAGCGGTCTGTCGGCAACTGACAGCTGCTGCAGGCGGCAAAATATTCATGCCTATGAATTAGGATCGCCTACATATGTGCACCAAACCACGCCTCCCGAGCTTCATTTGTTTAAGCATGAAAAATTAAGGTTGGATACTTTTTGAACACTGTGTGTGTGTGTGTGTGTGTGTGTGTGTGTGTGTGTGTGTGTGTGTGTGTGTGTGTGTGTGTGTGTGTGTGTGTGTGTGTGTGTGTGTGTGTGTGTGTGTGTGTGTGTGTGTGTGTGTGTGTGTGTGTGTGTGTATATATATATATATATATTGGAACCCCTCATTTGGACCAAACCAAGGGACTTGGCCAAAAGTGGTCCGCTTGAGGGGTGGTCCCCTCAGCCGGTTTCACCATTTGGGTAGGTCTTCAGGTAAGGATGTACAAGTTCCTCAATACATTTAATTCCTAAATTGAATAACTTAATGGAACAACTATTTGTACAGGATTTCACATACTGTACTTTATTCACAGAAAGACAGAAACAGAAATTTTGATTATTCAGAGGTCTTTTGGATTATTCACGGAAACAGTAATTTTGATTATTATTGTGCAACGTTGGAAAATAAAAAATAAAATAAAAAAAGTCCAGGATGCGCTGCCTCATGGATGACTCGGCAGATTCAGCGATACCATTCTGTAGTTTGTCAACAGTGTCCAGTAAATGTCCGAGAATCTGGGACAGAAGATACTGCCTTATTTTGCCATACACTCCATTACTTCTCACGTGGTAATCGTTGGCTCCTGCACGTCGTCGACATAGTCATCAGCGATAAACTCAGCCACCACATAGTCATGGACTTGATTCATTTCATTGTTCTCACATTTCGTGGGAACATCTGCGTCGCAGTTAATGTAGTCATCAAACCGTAATTTTCTTGCATTCTTTAGAGCAGATCGGTGAGTGGGATATAGTCTCCGTCGTCCTCAACCGAGTCGTCACCGAAACAAGACTTCACGGTGGATTCTCTGATTTGTGCTGTGGCCTGTGCGATCCACTTGAGGAACAGAGGCCGATTCCCCAGGAATTTTGGCAGAGTTAATGTTGTGGCACGCTTTGAATCAGGAAAGCCAACCGTTGGATGCCGTGAAATCTACCTCGGGAACTTCAAGCGACCGTGCTCCTTTATCATCGGACCGCTGACAGCACAATTCAATGCTCGAACGCGACTGAACCACGACGTCATTTCATCAATCTTCTGATTTTCTTGAACTTTGAAGCGTTTTTCTGATTGGAGCATTTTCTTCGTATGCTGTCATGATTTCGGCTTTTCTCTTCAAGATGCGCTGAACCTGTGACTTGCTGACACCGTACTCAACTGCGAGGTTACGCTGAGACTTGATTTTGTCACTCTATGATCTTGACCTTCACATCCAGCATCAACTCTTTGTTGGGAGTTAGAGCCACGGTAACACCCCCACGATCTCCCCACAGCTTGGAAAGTCATGGAAAGAAGCGAATGGAAATCTGTGACAATTTGAGCATGGAGCACATAACTTAAGGAGCAGAGGCAGGTTTCCTATTGGTGACTGAAATTCTGATCCAAAATCCCGTGATTTCATTGGGTAAAGAGTAATTGTTTCCAATTTCATTTCACGATCTTGTGATCATCTGGAGAATGTCTTTTTGGAACCGTTTGTTTGCAATTAGTCACGCTTGCCCAGCCAAAGAGCTTTGTATATGCCGATTACTCAAGGGAACAATGTCCGCACCTAATTGACACTGGTCCGCTTGAGAGTTCAAATCTGCTTCAAGGGACTGGTAATATGGTGGTCCGTGGCCCAAACCAGGGGTGGTCCCCTTAGCCGATCAGTCAATGTACTTAAGAGATAGGAATTTCTGAAGGGACTGGAGAAAAAGTGGCCTGGATGAGAGGTGGTCCGCTTACCCGGTTGGTCCACATGAGGGTTTCACTGTAATATATATATATATACATATATATATATATATACATATATATATATATATATATATATATATAAATCAAACTATGAAATGAAATATAATAAAACAAAATAAAATAAAGCCATATATTTGCATCATACCAATGGCAGCCTCATCATCAGGTGGACCCTCGTAGAGCAGTTCACAACGATACCTCTGTGCCATTACCGGCGAAGGCAAGTGAATGGCAATCATCTGGAGTAAGGCTTCACCAGCAGGTAACCACCGGCGCATAACAGCCTGCAGACGGATTGAACAAGCATTATCTTTTACTCAAATTCATTCAGACAACAATCACTTGAAAAACTACAGCACTCGGTAGAGCGCAGACCAACACCACATAATGCCGGATCAATGAGAACATATTAGGCCCAATAAATTTTTGAAAGATATCATGCTGGCTATCGTTATTGGCCCAATCTCCTAGTGGAGAAGAATCACTTTGAAAGTTAAATAAATCTCGTATCCAGATCAGAAGTTGGAACTTCACCAAAATCTAATAAATTGTTCCTCGTCACACACGCAACACTTCCACCAAGTTTCGTCCGAATCCGTCCACAACTTTGAGATATCGTTCTATATATTATTTTTGGCCCCATCTCTCAATTGTGAAGAATCACTTTTTAAAATTCTAGTAGGCGGAACCAGATCCGGATCTTGACCAAAATGTAATCAGTTCGTCCTTGTCACACACCCAACCTGTACACAGAGATAGACAGACAAAACAAAAAAGGGGTGAAAACTTAACCTCCTTCACCTTCGGTGGCGGGAGTAATAAATAAAGGAAACAACAAAAACAATCTTCCGGTTAAAATAAAATATGGAGGTGAAGACCTCTCACCTTGAGTAGCGGCTTGCCTTCTTTTTCCTTGTCTTCCTGGTCTAGTTTTATCTCCAGTTTTTTAATCAGCTTGGCTGTTTCTTCCTTGTTGAAATTCATGATGGCATCAAATACCTGAGGCATAGTAGAGATTAGCAACTACGATGCAAGCTGCAACTTAAACGATCAAAAACAGCCACAAAAAGTACTCTTGCACACTCAGACTTATTTTTCATCAATGGAAACCTTCAGGTCAAAGTGAAGAGAATTAGTCATCACTGGGTGCAGAGGAAATTCAGGAGCCCCCCCCCCCCACTCATATCTTTTCAATCTTTACTTATCAGTTTTGGCCCACCATCCACATACCTTGAAGATGGGATCAAGGATGAGCTGCTCGAAGGTTCGTGGCAGCTTTTTCCCAGCGTTGTTGGTTGCGGATTTGGAAAATTTTCCATTGGCTACATCAAAGTACCTACAAAAGCACAAATATCAGCATTCACTTTCCAGGTAACAATGAAATAGGAAGAGAGGAAGACATGTGACAGTCACAAACACAACAGGCAACCAAATCAAGCTGTGCTGAAAGATGAGAACGTACACCAGAGTATTTCCAAGTAGCAAAACTCAAGCAAGGAGAGTGCTGATATAACTTTTAACTAAAGCCGCAGTGAGACATGACTTGTGTGCAAGAAGTCCTCACCGATCTCCCCACAGCTTTTTCATCATGTCTTCCACTTTCTTGTAAGCTTCTGCTGGAGGCAACGCCTTGTCACCTTTGCCACTGAACTTTGCCACATACATCTCGGCAAACTGTTTGAGCGTGAACGCCCAGCCGTGTAGACCAGAACCAAAACCTACGGTACCATGCGAAGGGTCGACCTGCACAAAGAACATCACACACACTGAATATAGAAGGACAAACGATATTGGCTGCAAGAAAAATACTACTAATAAAAAGAATCAGGAGGGGTGGGGGAGAGGAAAAAAAAAAATCTTTTCTAAGAAACTGTTTATCAGGAAACCAGCACGTTGTCAATTCATGGCCCACACCTCAATTACACCTACCATGATGTTTCCCATAGGACCTGTCTCTCCCTCTCCATAAGTGGAAATGATCACGTTCACGTTCTCGACAATGCGTTGGAATGTCTGGAAAAGCGATTCCGGATCAAGCTGAAGCTCAAGCAGAGCCCTGTCCATCTTGTTCATCATCAGCACAGGGCGGATGCGCTCTGCAATGGCCTGGCGCAGCACAGTCTCAGTCTGCACACAAACACCTGCAGCACACAGAAAATTTAACGGATATTATGCTTTATCGCCACAACGCTAAAAACACGGAAACGTAGAACTGAATCCTGCAACATATCCACGCAAAGATATCAAAAACAGCTTGCCTTGGTTCAAAATAGCCACTTACTCAAGTGGGTTGCACATACATATATTACACCACCGGTCATAAGTTTGAGAACACCCCCATTTTTCCAGTTTTTACTGAAATTTAAGCAGTTTAATGTTGCAATGTACTCTGAAATTAAAGCATAGAACAAATAAATAATTGCAGATAAAAAAGAAATAATGGAATAGTTTTGTTGAACAAAATTTAATCCATATTTTTGACTCAAAGTAGCCACCTTATGCAGATATAACAGCCGAACATTCATGGCATTTTCTTCAATGGAAATCAAATATTGTTCAGAAAGTTCTTCCCAACACTGTTGTAGCAGTTCCCACAAATGTGTTGCACTTGTAGGTTGCTTTGCTTTCACCCTTCTGTCCAATTCATCCCAAACCAGCTCAATGGGATTTTAGCCTGGAGACTTGTGCTGGCCATTCCATGATTTGAAGCCGACAGTCTTGTTCTTTTCTTCTAAGGTAGTTCTGACATCGCCTGGAGGTATGTTTTGGGTCGTTATCTTGCTGCAGGATGAACCCCTGACCAACTAGGCATAGACCAGAGGGTATTGCATGGCACTGCAAAATGCTGTGGTAGCCCTTTTGGTTCAGGGTGCTAGTCACTCTGTGCAAGTCGGCAACTCTGGATCCAGAAAAAGAGCCCCAGATCATCACGCTTCCTCCTCCATGTTTGACAAGTTGGTGTCACAATGAGGAACCATCCTTTCACCTATTCGACCATGTCCAAAAACCCTGAGTGATGAACCGAAGATTTCAAATTTTGATTCATCGGTCCATAAGACCTTCCAGTTTTCAGTAGTCCACTGGTGGTGCTACATGGCCCAGGCAAGCCTCTTTCTTACTGCCAGTCGACCTGTCAAACATGCAGCTCGAAGTCTTCTCTTCACAGTTGAAACTGAGACTTCCTTACTTCGACCAGTGTTAAGCTGTGCTTGAAGCTGCTGTCCTGTGAACCGCCTATCACGCAAGTTGTTGACTCTCAGAAACTTGTCTTCTGATTGTATTGTGGCTGTGAGTTTGCCAGACCTCTTCCTGTCAGAGTTTAAGTGCCTTTTGATGGTGTAGGAAACTGTACTCACCGACACCTTGGCTTCTTTGCAATTTCTCAAAAGGAAAGACTGACTTTTAAGGGTTATAATGGTCTGTCTGTCTTCCTTTGTCAATTGTCTTTTTCTCACCATTATGACAGCAATACAAGACTTCATGAAGTGCAATATTGTCCAAATAATGCTTCAAAGGGTGTAGCAACATAGTCTGTTCCAACACTGCTTTTATTCAGAGGGTTTAAATAACTAATCAGCAAAAGTTGGGACACCTGCAGGAATTGTTTGCATCAACTTTCAAGGCTAAATTTACTTCCATTGCTGAAGAACAGTGGCAGTTGTTAACCCATTACTTGTTCCCTGAAAAGGGACTTTAACAACTCTGAAATTTCCATTATTTTTCAGTTTTTGGTAACCTAAACTTTTATTTTTTAACCTCTGGCAGGTTACTGCTTGGCTTTGTACCATTTCAGGCTATTCACTGGACTTGAACTGCTTAAGTTTGAACATGAGGACTTTAACTGCTTCAACCTTCACCGACGATAATGTGTTCGTGTAGGTTACGTGCCCTATGCCGTCAACCACCGAGCCCTTGTTCACTTCATCATGATCAACACTCAATAGCCTCTCCATTTTTCCAATGAGAGAATTTCTCCTTGCAACTCGAGACACCTTTGTACTTACAGGCAGGGACCTTATACTCACTTGAACTCGTTCACACAATACACACTGCTGACTGGCGCTACACTTATCCTACCAAGCACCTCACTCCACTACCACTTGTAAAGGCTTTTGGTGCCATACCGTATGCAGCTAAACATTGACTTAAATCTCCTACAAGCTCACTCGGTCATGACGCGACAGACTAAAAACAGCGCAGGTGGTAAAACATTGGGGGTGGACGTCTCCTTTACACATGACGAGGTCACAGTCCCATTCAAACACGCATCTAGGAAATGTCACATTTATTGCCACATGTATAAGTAAATCCGAATGTGAAGACCCACATTTACTGGAAATAAAGCATACTCCTGAAAGTGGGAAAATTTGAGAACTAAACGAGTTGAAAATGGTAGGCTTTACATGCAGGATGCATGGGGGGGAATTAAGGGTTTAAGCCAAGACCCACCCCCCCTCCCCAAACCACCAAACAAAAAGAAAAAAAAAAGTAGTCCCAGGGGCTCAAGGGACCCCAATTCTCTCTGTAAACGTGCATCGAAAAGCACAATTTGGTGGAAGCCGGTATTACAAGTTTAACCAAAAGTTAAAGAAACTGTCCCTAAATAGTTTGTTGTTGGTGTTAAAGATGAGAAATGGCATTTGTGAGTGCAACAGCATTGAAGTCCCCCCCACCCCCACCCTTCCTGTTAATAATGTGCCTTGCACAGAGTTATGAAAGAAGATATTAAAAAGGTCAAACAGGTGCAATTCTAGGCCCCCGTGGCTTTCAAACAAAGGTTGTGCGAGGAAATGCAAAATTCAACCACAAAATGAACAAGTGTGATGACAGCACGAGGAGCAGAACGAAATTCCAAAAGTTGAATTTTCAATCCAATCAAGAATAGCAGTGTTAACCAAAAAAGTTAAAATAAAAATTGGAATTCTAAGCTCCAAGAAGCCAAACTTTTAAGAGAATTACCACACCATTATCACATTGTTGGTTAAAACCCCAAGTTCACCAATTACCTGATGGTAGGGGGGAATCTGCTTTCCCAATCTGCCTGCTCTGGTTTACATTGATTCCCAAATTTGTGTGGGTAATTTGTGATAGGAAAAAGAAAAACCTCAAATAAATAAAAGGGGGAAAAAAAAATTTTTAACATGCAGACAGCACTTCAGATGAAAATGCCACCAAATCTAAGTTTCCCAAGTTAGCAGACATTTCATAAACACAACCAACTCACCAGAGACACAGTCTACGACCACAAGAGCTCCGTCTGTGACCCGCAGAGCAGCGGTAACCTCGGAAGAAAAATCCACATGTCCAGGGGAATCTATGAGGTTTATGAGGAAGCATTTTCCATCATTGGCTTGCTTGATGAAAGGCATGTCTTTGTCTGACAATTCATAATAAAGGGAGATGGCTCTGCAAACCACACAAGGTGTTGGGGGGGGCGGGATAAATAAATAAGTAAAACAGCAGAAAATACATTTTTTAGGATTCAAGATTGAAGCTTTCAAATGAGCCATTTCACAATGTTGGTCACTCACGTGGATTTGATGGTGATGCAGCGCTCCTGTTCATCTTTGCGAGTGTCTGTGAAGCGCGTCTCGCCAGCACGATCAGACGCGATGATGCCGGCTTTGGACACAAGAGAATCGGTCAGCGTCGACTTGCCGTGGTCCACATGCGCAATCACAGACATATTACGGATGTTTGTCGACTTGTCCATGATGGTTCGGATCTGATCCACTGTGAAATTCACCTGCAAAACAAGGAAGAGCAGGCACATACTTGTAGCAACAAAATCTTGGAAACAGGCAGGTCTCCAACTCCAATTTTAGAAGAACCAAATAATTACCTGCACATGCAGGACTCAAATGAAACACATTCACAATAAATAAAATTCTACAATCAAGGTTCAAAACTCACACCTTGAAGTGTTCAACATTATTGACTGCGAACTAAAAAGGGATATTGAGATTACAGTAGATCTCAAAATGCACAACAAAGTAGATCTTTGTACGTAGAGCATATGCACACACTACAATAGCCCGGCCAAGCCCTTTGGAAACGAGAGGCTAATTATAAATAAATTCCATACATGATGAGTCAGGCTTGGGCAGTTGTCCTGATCTCCAAGTAGAAATTTGACACTTGAGACATGCATACACGTCATCCCCCCCCCCCCACCAAATGCTCTCGTTATTCATGCAGAAGTACTATGACATCCTATGTCTCAACTCTGCATACACTGTATGCCACAAACTCCAAAGCCTGACACATTGAATAAATTAAAGAAAAAGCACACGAAATGAGGCAAAGTTTATAAACAAAATGGGATTTCCAAGGGTGCCATTGCAGCTTCCAACACCAAGCATGAAACTTTATTATAACTTACAGGAACCAATGAAAAGACATGAAATGATAAATTGATATTGCTCAAGGTAAGAATTTGGAAGGATATAAATTCCAAGCATTTAGAAAGCCCAAGTAATGTTGAGTTTTTTTGATTGGGGGGGGGGGCTTACATTTCCATGCCACGGCACTCTTCTTCAAAAAAGTTCTGACAAAACACTTCATCTTGATATCTACCCTTGTTGGTGTTTTGAAGACTTTGTGAGGGAGAAAATAAATAAATAAATTTTAAAGGAGGACCAATGGCCCTGGAGGTAACCTGGCTGGTTCCCAAACAGTGGCATGACAGATGGATCAGGGCAAAATAAGAGCTGCATCGAGAATACACCTTGTATGTTAAGTAGTATTGAAATGATGTTCACGGTAGTGAACCTCCCTGCTGAAAGTGAGCCTCAGCTGGAGATGTTGCCCACTGCTAGTAAATTAACTTCTGGCAAAATGTTTTTTTCCATCCCCCCCTCCCCCCATTTTCAGGGGAGGGGTATGGGCAAAAAAAAAAATAAAAAAATTAAAAAATAAAAACATCAACCACACAACTACCCCATCAATGCTCAAGTCAAGCTACCTAAAAGTAGTGCCAACATCGCTGTACCCCTCCACCTCCAATACTTCCAGGTACCTATCCAATTCCAATTCAAACTCATATCTACTAACACCACTTTTCCAGGAGAGACCAAACCAAGAATTTTACAAGTTTTTAATAATTTATGACATCGGTGATATTTCTCTACAGTATGGAGTCCTCGCGGTGGGTTATAGCGAACGAAGTGAGCTTCATACTTGACGTGTGCATGTGAGAGAATAGGAAACAACAACAACAACAACAACAACAACACAATACCCCTGGCTATTTGGAAGTGTCGTCAACTATGACCATTTTGCTTCCATTTTTTTTTTTTGTTTCGGTTTTTGTCATGGGGAATGATGCATGCCGGAGATCATGACCGGAAGTGTATATTTATTCCCAAAGTTAATTTTATACTTCCAAAAGTGAAATTTTTTTCAAGACAGGAAGTGTTTATTTTGTAATTAACATTACCGGGAGTGATTTTGAAACTCTTTCCGGAACTTTTAATTTTTTTTATTCTTGACCAGAAGTGATAGTTTATTTATTCAATTATTTTTTTCCCCAAAGTTAATTTTAATAAAGATATCTCCCGCATCATCAAAAAATATTTTTTAATCGTGATTTACATTATTTGATCACTTTTCCCGAATCCAGGCCGAAGTAACCGGAAATTGCGTCAAAATCACCAGCTGTGCAGCGCTTACACGTACCACGGTATAGTTGGCAAGTATACAGTTGTGAACAAGTTTTATGTAAAGTCAGAAGCGAATGCAAGAAGAATTCTACGTTCGCTTCTAGGCTTTGCCTATTCCATATTAGCGAACGCAGTGAGCTTCATACTTAACGCGTGCACATGAGAGAATAGGAAACAACAACACAATACCCCTGACGATTTGGATCTGTGTCGTTGGCTATGACCCTTTTGCTTCCGGTTTTTTTTTTTTTTAAACGCTGTGCGGTGTATAAACACAATTGGGTTTTATTTCTATCTTGTGAATATTACTTAACGGCGTGCACATGAGAGAATAGGAAACAACAACAACACAATACCCTGGCAATTTGGAATCCATGTGATTGGCTATGACCCTTTTGCTTCCGTTTTTTTTTTTTGCTTCAAGTTATTTTTTGTTTCCGGTTGTTGTCATGGGGAATGATGCATGCTAGGAGATAAAGGCATCGTTGGAGACATGAAAGACCCAAATAATATCAGACATGGTGTATATTTCCTCCACTGACTTTAATAAAGATATCTCCCGCATTATCAAAAAAATTTTAATCGTGATTTGATCGCTGATCCCGAATCCAGGCCGAAGTAACCAGAAATTGCGTATACAGTTGTGAACAAGTTATAGGTAGTCAGAAGCGAATGCAAGAAGAATACTACGTTCGCTTCTAGTATTTATTTTTTTAGATGAGATCCTGTTCTAGGCGGTGTTGTTGTTGTTGTGAAGGTAATATTTTTTTTTCATAGGAAAAAAAAAAAAAAAAAAAAAAAAAAAAAAAAAAACTCTAATTTGATATATATTTAAGAAGCGAATGCAAGAAGAATTCTACGTTCGCTTCTAGGCTTTGCCTATTCCATATTAGTCGCCATTTTGTAAAATATGAGATGCATTTGTCAATGGCAAGGAAACGACTTCCGATTCAAGGCCACAGTCCGTCATACAATTTCGTACATATCCGCATAAAGCCAGAGGAGCGCGTGCGCAGACGAAACCCCGCCCCTCCCCCGCAGTCCAACTCACGCATGCGCAGTATGGCCATACCGGCCGGTACAGTCACAGTCACAGTCACAGTCGGCGAGGAAAATCGATTCTCAAACGCGTCATGGAAACCGCTGCGAATAGTACGCAATACCATGAAAAAAAATAATAATAATAATAATAATAATTAATAACCCACATCGACTCATGGCAACAGTTTTTAATCACAGGAAGAACGGTTGCCAAGCTTCGCTGAGGAGAATTGAAGAAAACTCCTCGTTAAAAGTAGCGAATTACTGACGGAAAAAGCGAAGCCGCGCAGACCTCAACGGAGCCATCTTTTGCCACGTCGTGGTGCCGGAGAAAAAAAACAAAAAAAAAAACACAAGAATTTCGATGCCGCGAGGAAAAATTAATGGGCGCGAGTTAAACTAATAAACAGTCGGGAAACGACCGGTCGAACAAAAGTAAGAATGGCGGGCGAGGGATCGTGTGGAAGAAAAAAAAAAAAAAAAAACTCCAACTCGAGAGCTCAGAGCACACACAAACTGCGGCGCTTCAAAGATACGAGGAAAATCCAACTGTTTTGTTCCACAATAGCAAGAAATAACCGCTCAGGATAACATTCCGATTGTCGAACACGATAACGCCGACGACTGTAGCATCGGATGGCTCACCATGATTGCGGATTGGAAGGGGCCCCGCACGACAACGTCAACGACGTGCTTCCCTAGGCCAGAAGGGCTTAAAAGAGGGAGAAGAAGGCAGGAGGTGACGTATATCCGTTAAACGTCACGTACTGAACTCTCGCGAGATGATGGTAGAAATATATAAATATATAAATATATAAATATATAAATATATAAATATATATAAATATATATATATATATATATATACATATATATATATATATATATAATCAATTTGCCAGATATGCAATCTTTTCTAAAATTTACCTACTTTATATTGACTATAATGCATACATATATATGATGTTTGCCTAAAATAGTCACATTAATCGCATTGTGCATATATCACTAAAATAACAGCAAAAACACGACGGTGCAGTACGGAGGAACCACATTCTAGCTTACTGAAATGTAACGACATATCTCCTTTACTTTGTGTTTAATTGCTTTTTTT
Organism: Eptatretus burgeri; assembly: GCA_024346535.1. Classification (NCBI taxonomy): domain Eukaryota; kingdom Metazoa; phylum Chordata; class Myxini; order Myxiniformes; family Myxinidae; genus Eptatretus; species Eptatretus burgeri. Next base: position 37,424 of record BROF01003939.1, read on the forward strand.
CATGCGATCTATTGTGCCTGTAAAGAACCCAAACAACAAAACAAACAACGTTATACATAAATATGACAATATATTAAAAGTATTTCCGGTTTTATTGAAGTAGGTATCACAAATTAACCCACCGTTCACCATGACGTCAGGGTTCCCATTGCGCTCCTCTGGTTTCATAAAACAAGCGGTTGAAGGACTCAAGCAAGCACACTCCATGGAGAAATGGTTGATAAGGAACGGCTGGCTTGGAGAGCGATAGGAACACTGCTTCAGCCTGGTGTTGACTTCGCGGTTCGAGTGGCTGTCTTTGGATCTTTGGATCCTGATGTGGAGCCCATGGGACCGTTTAATTAACACCAAGTGGGGTTGACTCCCTGTCATCCTTCTGAGATTGGCGGAATGAGTACCAGCATGCTGGTGTCCTGTGTCTGAGGGGCGACCCGTCCGGGATTGTGCCCAAGGAGACTGCTGAGGCAGCACCAACACTCTGCACAGAGTATTATGGTCCCAATCTCTCTCCTTACAGATGAGTAAGACATATAAAATGACACCAACAAGGTTAGAAATTTTCAATGGAATTACAAATCCAAATTATATGACGTCTCCGTTATGAGTGACGTCATGTTCCGTACCGATCAGATCAAGAAACTCTCAGGGAAAATGAATCTTATTGGCTAACGAGAAGGCTTTCCATGCTGTTAGTGATATCTTCTCTCCGGGGTTATGTCGGTTTTAATCCAAATTTCACGACGAGAAGAACAATGTGGAAAATGTGTGGCGGAGAGGGGGTCAAATTGCCTTGTTATTCAGCTTTATGTTAACTAGTACGGGCCCGTAGGTGCGTAAACGATGACTGGATTGGGGCATTATTTCAATAAGATCGGACCAACCGTATCATAAATGGCCATAACTTGGGAAACACCTGGGAAACATATTCAGGTCTCCAGCGTTAATTATGACGTCATATCAAATGAAGAATTGTGACGCCCCCTCTCTCTCTCGCCCCCCCTCGCTCCCCCCTAGTCTCGCTCCTCTCTCACCCCTCTCTCTCGCCCCCACTCTCACCC
>BROF01003939.1:47964-74924 GCA_024346535.1 Eptatretus burgeri
ATATATATATATATATATATATATATATATATATATATATATATATATATATATATATATATATATATATATATATATATATATATATATATATATATATATATATATATACCAAGTATCAGAAAAAAGATTTTCCCAGAAAAATAACTCATTTGCAATATGCATTATTAAGCTTTTTCCATTTTTACATGTAATTAAGCTATCCAAACATTATTCTACATCTCTGACAACAAAGGAAATATGTTCACCCTATTCCTTGACCCTCCAAACATATGTGTAGATTCCTCATTTACAAATTTCCATGTACCAGAAGTTGAGATATTTATGGAAATGAGAATTTCCATAATGGCGGATCCTAATTAGCATATCAATGCATTTAAAATTATTTCCACTACTTTTACTCAAACAGAAAATAGTTATGTTTCCCTTAAACACCAACAGACATCACAAGTTGCAGTTATGTATTATATCAGGCCCAGGTCATTAATTATATTGATTAATCTGATTTCGCATGATTTTTCGAACGATTCATTGTGCTTTGTATTTTATGCTAATTAGCCTACTTAATAAAATTCAAAAATTTTAATATTTTTTTTTTTTGCCAACCTGGCTTGTATCTGGCAACACTTAAGTAATGTTCTTTTGACAAAAAACTGACGTGTGGTAATTACAAGGAAAGAAAATGGAAATTCTTGCATTTTTGTGGGAATTATTGTCTTTAAGTCAAATTTAATGAATATGCAAGTGAGCTAATTAGCATAAACAAAATATATTTTAATACCTAAATGTATAAGCTTTAATTTTACACCAATTTTGTGATTTTATGTTTATATTTGACAGAGATATTGACATTTTGCCGATCTTTGTGAGATTCGTCTATTTTTGATTGGTTGCCATGGAAACGGCTTAATAAAGCATAGTGCAAATGAGTTATTTTTCTGGGAACATCTTTTTTCCGATACTTGGGATATATATGAACACTGTGGTATCAGTGAAAAATTGTCACGGGGGGGGGGGGGGGCAAGGTAGGTCCCATTGGCCCCTGGCCTATCTTACTTAAAACTTAGTTCTCCATGTTTCTTTCATTACATTACAAGCCTTAACTTACTTGATCAGAAACAGTTAATGCTGTTGATCTTCTGAGATCAGCCATTTCTTCACAACTGTACTGGGGATAAACGGCTCTGCGCAAGTTATTTTCAAACAGTTTTGTCGTCGTTTTATAACTGTACTGCAAAAAACGCCGATTGACGCGGACAAATTCAGGGGGTAGGGTTATGCTAATTTGCATATTAATGAGCTAAATTTGAACGTTATCAAATTGTAAGTGGGTTTATCATGACCAGTGACCCTAAAAACATGGGTGTGGACACCTCAACCAGGCTATTTGGATGCTTACTTCTGGAGGTATTAAGAAAAATAGTAATTTCGACAATGGCCACTGCTAATTTGCATATTAATGTGTTTCTACAAAAAATGCTCAAGGGTGCCAGAGTGGCATCAATCGGAATATTCATTCAGATGGTCTGGTGATCACAAAAATGCAGAAAAACATTGTGCGGACCCGAATGCACGCTTTTCTGGCCAACACTCGGACTAACATACTTGTCACAGCTTGTTTTTTTTTGTCCCCCCATTCTCATTTTCCCTGAGCCTGCCACAATTTTCTCATCCCAATTCCTCCCCTCATTCCTCCCCGCCCCCAAACCCAATTACGTCGTTCCTCGTTGGCTTTAACGGATTTATTTAATCTGATGTTGATGTCATGCAGAATTACCATTTATTATACCCTCTCAACAACCTTTTGATATCCAGTACAAGATTGAGGCTCATGAAAGAGCTCTGTGGTAGAAGCTGCGAATGTAATTAACTGACAATGCGGCAACAATTAGACACAAGCGAGTGGATGAAGAGGAGATCGGGCAGGGAAATGGGTTTGAGTATCCGGGAGGAACAGTGACTGTAGATGGTAAGTCTGAGGCAGAGGTGCTGAGGAGGATTCAAGTGGGTACGAATGCATGGAGGAGGGTGGAGGGAGTAATGACAGACAGAAAAATGTCAAGAAAATTGAAAAGGAAGGTTTTGATGTCGTGTGTAGCACCGGCCTACATTTTTGGCCTGGAGATGGTGGCACCGACAGAGAGACGACAAAAGAGGCTGCAGGTTTGTGAAAACAAATGGATCAGGATGATTGCGGGGGTGAAGAGGGTGGTTAGAAAGAGGATAGACGAACTGAGGGAGGAGAATGGTGTGCAGATAAGTTTGACGGGGAGATTGGTCAAATGCTGGCTGAGATGGGATGGACACTCAGTGTGGATGGGGAAGAGAGAATGGCAAAGAAAGCGGTTAGGTTGAGGGAGCAAAGTAGGAGAAAAATAGGTAGTCCGTGGTTGAGATGGGAGGATTGTGTGAGGAGGGATATCCGTAAGGAAGGGGGTGGTTGGAGAGTGGAGAGAGTTGGCTGAGGACAGAGGGAGGTGGAGGGGTATCTTTTTCAAAGCAGGGCAGAAGCTTTGAGCCATCGGACTTCACCCCTTGTAAAGGGAAGAGGAAGTGGAGGAGGAGAACAAGAATGAGTGAATGAACGAACAGGAAAAGGGAAGCAACAAAGTGACCTGTAAGTTCGAGTGTTGTATGGGGGTAGAAAAGATTGCAGGTCAGGATGGGGGATGACATGAAATTGTGCTGCATCACTTACTTGAAGCATTGGAGGACAGACTGTGATTGAACTGTCTAGAAAGTAGCTCCACAAATGGAAAAAGAGGAATGAAAAATTAAGTGCACTGCTATCTGCAATGAGCCTGGATTATGTGAGGTGAATCTGGAAGGGTTACTTTATCTTGCATCTTACAGGAGTTCTGGAGGGTTGGAGGACTGAAGAGGTTGCTGATCTGCCTGTGATGCAAGAGCAACAGACCTTGTGCTTTGACCTCATTGTGGGAAATTCCAATAATGTTAAGAACTTTAGATTCCACAGATTATATGAGAGATAGATATGGCACTGGAGTCCTTGCCCATATGTGTGAGCATTACTCCACTGAGTGATCAAAAATGCTTTGTAGGCTATGGGTAGTCGTTTTTCAAGGAATGACTTGGAATAATGGAGTATGTCCAGTCTACAGCTGGCTTTGGAGGCCAGCTTTACTACTTGGTTATGGAGAGGTCATGGCTGATGGTAAGTACTAACGGTTCAAGAAGTAGAATCATCTCCAGTGACTGACCATGGAAATTGACCATCCTTCTGGAAAGACAGGATGAGACTTTGAGATTTGCCAAGATTGAGATGCATATTTCAGGATTCTTGAGACCAGCATTTAAGCTGTGATTCCAGATCAGCAGTGAGGCAGCTGATACCTATTAGTAGAATGGGGTTATTAAACATGGGCATCAAGCAGAGAGATTGGAGCTGTGACAAGAACATGGTCCGAGGGGCAGAGGAGGAACAGGAGAGATAGGAAGGAAAGTCAGCATGGGGGATTCAACATCGACTGGTTAATGCTGACAGATGGGTCCTCTGGCTTAATGTCCATCTGAGGCATGGCACACATTGATGCGTCGTCCTGAATGCGAAACACCAGGATGGCAGTTTATAGCCTGATTGGGATTCAAATGCCAACCTGTGACGGCTCAGAGGTGAGCGTACATACCTCCAGACAATCCTGTCAGCTTTTTCTGCCTCAAAGCATATTCTTTTAATGTCCTCCAATGTCACCGCCATGCAATTGTGCGTCGTTCCTCGCCGGAGCAACCTCGGCGTGACAGACAGACAGACACACTCACTCACACTGACATTTATTGATATAGATAGGCGATAAATCGAGAATTGTTTTTGGGATACATTTAACAGTTTGTCTCTGTGTGTCCTGTACTCGGTTTCATGGTGCCTTTAAGGCCATCTATTTATTGCATATGTGAAAGTCAATTTTTGAGTGTAGCATGCAGCACTGTGGCCCGCTTCCCCTCCTCCCCCCTCGTGTGCCATCTTATTTAGCCTTGACATTTTATTAATTTTTATTTTTGCAGGATTCCCCTCCTCACCACGTGGAGTAGCACCTCTCTTCTACTCGTTCTGTACCTCTTCGGGGTTGAAAAAGTAGCTTACAGAACTTTCAAACAAGAATATCTTGACAAAAAATAACCACCCGACTTCCATCTTTAGGTGAGGGGGAGCTTTCGTGAAACTTTTGAGTCGGTTTTGTTATCCGAACTTGTATAAAGCATTTTCCTCAAAATATAGCATGGTGTTCCATATAATTGGTTGCATTTGTAAAATTGTGGTACTTGGATTTGTGTAGCTGGCATCACCACACTCAACTGCTGCTCTTTGTTTTGTTTCATCTTTCCAGCGTTTCATATCGGCTCGAGTGAGGACATGTCAATGGAATAAATCTGTGTGGAAAACTGTTGTGCTTTGAGTATTATTATTATTATTATTATTATTATTATTATTATTATTATTATTTTACACCAGGTCACAATTCACATGCATTGTCAGTGTTCATACTCTCAAATTAAGAAACATTTAGAAGGGGCACGTGCTATATCGGGTAGTAGGATGAAAGAAAATCGTGAAGGGCAACGGGTACACTTCCGTGCAGTTAATGATGGGAGACTGTATTAGCTGCTTGTGAAGTCTAGCATTGCTTTTGTCCATGAAAATGAGTAAACCTGTTCACACTGTTGCTTGTTCATGCTTGGTTGAACCAGTTTTTGTTTTTGTCTCAAACATAAGGAGCACATCAGTGTCACCTCAAATGGATGTCATTACTACTACTTTTTTTTTTCTTCCCCTCTCTCAACGTTTGTGGTTTTTACTTTTCCTCAAGGGCTGACAGGATGGCTTCGGTGTGAGTACCTCGAAGCTGTCCAACCTGGGTTCTCATCTCGGCCCTCTATAAACTATCATTCTGCTGTTTCACAGGCAGGGTAATTCATTAATGCGTGTGCCATCCCTTGGATGAATGTTAAAATGGGAATCCCATCTGCCGGCATTAGTTGGTGAATGTTAAAGATCCCATGGTATCCAATCGCAGGAACCCTGAACAACTTCCAAATTCCTACTCCAACCTACAGGGGTACTGCATCAGCAACACAGCTGCCCCAGCAAAGATGCAAACCAGCAGCCATGTGCTGAACACAAAATGAAAATGTCTTCTTGAGCTGGTTACAAGAGTTTCTGGGGAGACTTTTAGGTGTTGAATATCCCTCGGTATCTTTTGCAGGGGTGGCAGGATGTCCTCTTGGTAGGTAGGCACACTCACCTCTGAGCTGCTTTTATTTTTTTTTCCTGGATTTGAATCTTGGTCAAGCTCCAAACTGTCACTCTGGCATTTCATAAACAGTGTGGTGGGGGGAGGGGCTGGAGATATTGTATATCATCAGTGACACAGCCATGTCCTCAGCCAATGATGCTACTCGTAGCAATGTGCAACATATGAAGAAGAAGCTGTCTTTCACAAAGAGTAGCTGGAAGTGAATTATCACCTTTTTAAAATCCCAAATTCTTTCCCCTGACTCCTATCCCTGCAAGGGCAAAGGTAAGCCACCTCGTGAATCTATCTGCCCATGAAGCTTCTTTGAAACCTTGGGAAGGCCATGGGTACAATTTATTCCACCTTTGAACTAAATACAAATATTTGACCACAAGCACTATCTGTCATTTGGTTACTTAATAAAACAAAGATTTGTGCACATTACCGGACATTTCGAATTGGAGCATTCATGTTGGGTACGACATAAATGTAACAAGTAATGTGTCTTTTATTTTTTTTTTGTGCTTTGAGGAGCCTGCACCTAATTATTGGTTTTGTTGCAGGTATTTTTTAAACGTCTCAAAGTAAATCAGAGGTCAGGTATGTTAAATAATTTGTGCATCATCCCTCCTTCAATCCCTTTTCGTGTTAATGTTCACAGTTTTTAACAAAATAATTAGAACAGAAAGAAGGATGAAATGAAAGCAACTCTTTCATGATTTATGCTGTAACAGAAGTCAACAGCAAGAAAACAAGTAGGTCATGGTGTTCAGCAAGGTGGAAACACCTTTACTGTACATGGAGTGGATCATGGATTCTCGAGTAGACAAACACTTACAAATGCATCTGATGAGACAAAAATTGAACTCTGGCCTGAATGCAAAACGCTATGTCTGGCAGAGACTGAGCACAGCTTATCACCCATCAAACACAATCTCTACCGTGAAATCTCCTCCATGGCAGCATCATGCTATGGGGATGCTTTTCAGCGGCAGGGACTGGAAGACTTGTCAGGGTGGAGGGAGCAATGAAAGGAGGAAAGTCCTTGAGGAGAACCTGCTTCAGAGTCCAAAAGACCTTAGACTGCAGCAAAGATTTACATTCTGACAGGACAATGATCCCAGGCATACAACCAAAGCAACACTGGAATGGCTTCAGAACAAGAATGGGAAAGCCCTCGAGTGGCCCAGTCAAAGGCCAGACTTGAATGTCATTGAGAATCTGTGGAAAGACTTGAAGAATTCTGTTCACTGATGCTCCCCATCCAACATGATAGCATTTGAGCAAATCTGCAAAGAAGAAAATCCCCAAATCCAGATGTGCAAAGCTGATGCAGACATCCCCAAGAAGTCTCGGAGCTGTAATCGCTGCCAAAGGCGCTTCTACGAAGTATTAACTCGGGGCTGAATACTTATGTAAATTAGATATTTCTGTATTTCATTTTCAATAACTTTGTAAAAACTTCTAAAAACATGTTTTCACTTTATGAATATGGGGTATTTTCTGTCGATCGGTGACAATTTTTTTTAATTTAATGCCATTTTCAATTGAAGCTACAACACAACAAAATGTGACAAAAGTCGAGGGGTGTGTATACTTTCTGAAGGCACTGTATGTCAGAAGAGAAGTTGAATCTCCACCGATCAGCACACAGCGGGTTAAAGTGGATCTCTCGTGAGAAGATGAATACTTTAACAGGTTTGCATACAGAAGACCCCGATTCCTCCTTCTCTGGGTATGTTGGTTTTTAAAATGAAATGCACTCCTCAAAACAGAGTGAGGCAACTCCAGCGAAGTCTCAACGCCTTCCTCCTCTCATTGTCCTTATTTCTCTTTCCTCATATTCTAAAACTGCGGTTCCATAATGCATATTGTTATGTTGTTTAAACTTTATCATTTTTTTCATCAGTCAATGATTAGTGAGAAACAGTAAGAACTGCAAGGGTGCTCTGTAGAGCAAATACCTCAGCCACGAGATGCCTGATCCACGAGAACATATCGGGCCCAATACAGCTAACACAGGTGGAGGCCATTCAGCCCATCATGCCTGCGTGAACACCATACTAATTTATTGACACAAGATCCAAGGAAGAAAATGCAAAAAAATGGATATTTATTTATTTATTTAAGTTTTTGTGTTTTTTTTTTTCTTCCCCTCAGGGGAGGGGGCATGGGCTTGGTTTAAAACATACATCAACCACACAATCCCCCTTGACAAGACCCCCACCAACAGCATTCTGTATGCAATCACCCATCAATGCTCAAATTACCTAAAAGTATTATCAACATCCCCAAACCCCTCCATCTCCATATCTTCCAGGTACCTATCTAATTCTAATTTAAACTTATATACTGTTTCTGCTGCCACTGCCTTTCCAGGGAGGCATTCCATGCATTAACTACTCTTTGAGTGAAAGTCCCCTGCCTTGCCACTGTCTTAACCCTCCTCTTCTTTAATCTCAGGCGATGGCCCCTGGTCCGATCACTGTCTACTCTGTTGAATAATTCATCTGCACTTATTTTATCTATACCTTTCATTACCTTAAACATCTCGATCATATCTCCTTGTAACCGCCTCCTTTCTCATGTATAAAGCCCTCTCTCCTTCAGCCACTCCTCAGAGCTGAGTCGAGCTTGGCCCGGAATCTATCTCGTAGCCCTGTGCTGAACCCTCTCTGTGGCATCTATGTCCTTCTGGAACTGTGATGACCAAAACTGTACACAATATTTTAGATGTGGCCCTCACTAAATTCCTGTACAATGTTAACACCACCTCTTTTGATTTATAATTGATCCCCCTCCTTATGCAGCCTAAAAACCCTATTTGCTCTACCTATAGCTGCCTGTCATTGTGCTGCCTGTTTACCTCCCATATCTATTACCACCCCCAGATCCTTCTCCTGTGTGACACGCTCCAAAATTACCCCTTGTATCCTGTAATCTCTATTTTCATTGTTCTTTCCCATCCCCAACACCTTATACTTGCTCAGGTTAAATTCCATTTGCCAATATTTTGCCTAATCTATACAAGTATCAATATTTTCCTGAATCTGATCACCACCCCTCTGCTATCCACCTCACCTTCAAGCTTTGTGTCATCTGCAAATTTGGAAAGTTAACTCTTTACCCCATTATCCAAATCATTGATGTAAATAATGAATAGTACTGATCCCTGAGGTACCCTGTTACTTGCATTCTCCCAGCAATAAATCCTCCCACTCACAGCCACTCTTTGCTTCCTACCACAAAGCCAGTTTGCAATCCAATTATCTACCTGACCAGCCACTCCACAAGCCCTCACTTTGGCTAACAACCTCTGATGTGGTACCTTATAAAATGCCTTCTTAAAGTCCAGATATACTATATCCACTGCCTTTCCACCATCCACCCAATCAGACACTGCTTCAGAGAACCCCAAAAGATTTGTTAAACAGGAACTACCTTTGGTAAACCCATGCTGACTACCTTTAATTAGTTTGTATATGTTTAAACGGTTCCTCATCTGGTCCTTGATTAATGTCTCCAACACCTTCCCCACAACTGAAGTCAAACTAACGTCTAGAGTTTCCCAATTCTTCTCTGGATCCTTTCATAAATAATGGCGTTACATTTGCTACTCTCCAATCCTCCGGTATCTGTCCTGACTCCAGTGAGCTATTGAAAATATCCATTAACATCTTGCTTACCTGCTCAACCAACCCCCTCAATATTCTCAGGTGCATATTATCTAGACCCGGAGCCTTATCTTCTCTTCGATTACCGAGCTGTTTGTTCCTTTACTTCCTCCACTCCAACCTGGATCTTCTGTAAAAGCCCTTCCTCACCTCCTCGATAGATACTCTCAGCTATTGGCAATTCTCCTGACTGTTCTTGTGTAAAAGTTGAAGGAAACTACCTGTTTAATAAGCCTGCCATCTCACTTTCATCACGAACCACTATTCCGGTGCTATTCCTTAATGGGCCCACACTGGTCCTGACCTGTTCTTTTCCCGATATACTTAATATAAAGAAAGCCTTGCTATTATGTTTAATATTCTTAGCCATGTCCTTCTCATACTCTCTTTTAGCTTGCCGAGTTATTTTCTTAATTATGTCTTAACAAACATACACTCATGGCTTGTGGAACATTTGTGTGAAGTTTCCGCTCCATATGTCCAGCCGTTTTGGAGATTTTTTTTTTTTGATAGGTTTTAGGGTAAATCCAATATTTGACCTATGACATCATATGTGTGAACCTTTTGTTACTTATGGATAGGTGGTCAAACGTTTAAAGTTTTGCCTTGATCTGTTCCGTCACTTCAGAGAAGAATATTTTTGAATGTAAAAAAAAAAAAATACAATAAGGCTGCTGAATCACGTGTCTGATGACGTGATCAAGTTTTTTTTTTTTCTGTGGATCATTTTGTCCCGAGATGATTCTCAAAATTTTTCATACTGATGAGACGGCATTCTACATATGCAATTATGACGTCATAATGAAGGCACCTATGACATAAAAAAATTACATTCCCCATGAGGAGTACTTGCCATGTGCCAAGTTTCAATTTTTTCCTTGGTGTGGTTTCAGAGATACAGAGGTCCATAGTTTTTCTGTTTTTCCAACATAGCTGCCACAACACCTGACATATGAAGTCATAATTATCAATATAACATTCTGCATGAGTAGTCGCTCCTGAGTCCTGGAGGGGAGAATGGGATTGAAGAGAGTGAGGGAGTTTATTCCAAAAGTGGGAAAAAAGAGGAATGAAAGAGTGAAGGTGAGCAGTGATTCTTGATTTTGGTAGTTTTACCATAAGGGGGTTGTTGGCGGACCTTGAGCGCCTGCGGAAATATAGGGGGGACATATTGCAGATAGGGTAGGAGGGGGCGAGACTAGAGAGGAGACTGCAGAAGACAGATAGACCACTGACCTGCCTGTGGTGAGAGAGTGAGAGGCCCAAACACAACGTCACTGCAGGAGATACCAATGATCCTTAAAGCCTTGGTTTCCACAGCGTGAAGCCAAGCTAGGTGTGAAGTATGACCGCCACCCCAGAGGGGAGAGCAGTACTCCATCAGGCTGCGGATTGAAATTGATATCGCTAACATCACCTTTGTCAACCATCCTTGCTGCTTACATCTGTGTATGGCGTGAACAAAAATCACTTCAGGTTCTCTGCACAGGTCAGTGTTGGATTCTTGGGTTTAAACCTCCATTTAAAATGAGTGAAATGAAACATTTTGAAAATTTCAATCTATCCTCACTCAGATTTCAACATCACCGTAATGCATATTGTGAAGTTGTTTTAACTTTATTTAAGAAGAAAATCATTTGTAATTCCAGATACCACTGGGGGTGCTGTATGATACACATTTACAGAGAGAATTTGGGTCTTCCCCTCACCTTGAACCTCTCCCCCATATATGCTATCCGAACAGAAACAATACTTGGGGTATTAGACAATATGCAAAATTTGATTGGATTTGGTTCAATAGTTTTTTTTTAGATTTTGAAGCATATAGGAATAAACAAACAGAAACGATTTCTACATATCTATACAATGACACCTCGGTTTACATCGCCCCCTTTTATATCGTTTCACAAATACGTCGTTACCTTATTAATACCACTTCTCGACATTGGTCGTCTCAAGTCACACTTGCATTGTTTTAAAAATCATACCTTTTATTCAAGCGTTTTCAGAACAAACACAACTGATGGAGGCCGGAATACATTGCTAAGTTCCAAATCACCGAAATAATTACTGTACTTTGCTTCACACATAAATAAAAGGACTGTGCTGTAGATTGCCGAAGAGGCATTGTATAAATGTTACCTTGGAAATTAAATTAGATGTTATTCATGGAATGGATGCTGGTATTGATGCATTGCCAGGTTATTAAGTTTTCCTCTGATCGATAAATATGCCCACGTTCATTGAAGGCAGAAGAACATCAACCGCTTTCGGAAGAGGTTTATTTTTACCTAAATGTCTGGCACTTGTTTTTTTTATATTTATGTGTACTTGGATATAACTGTAATTAATCAAAAAGGGTAATATCATAGGTGAAAGGCTTACTATAATACCTGAAGCGGCGACGTGAGGAATGCATCTCCCACTTGTTCCATTCATTATTATGAGAAAAATTCCTTTCATTTTCATCATTTCAATATTTGTTGCACTTTTCAGGAACGACGTAAACTGGTCTTACAGTATTATATACACAAATTTACTTTTATAGTAAAGATGATTCTTCTGTATTTTGTGGTGTGGTATGATGTGCCCAGTTAGAAGTCCAACCCCTCCACAGTGTGGTAACTTGGGTGAACAGCGGTGCATCACCACCTGGAGTACGATAAATTACGCTCAAACATTACGATGAATCCAGGTACAGGATGCCAGCTGATGACATCATCTGAATCTTACCTTGTTTGCTCATTTGTGGAGAACTCGTCGCACTCCCAGGTAAAGATGAAGTCTCCACAGAGAGCCAAGCAAGCCAAGAGCTCAGGTAACTGTGCAGACCAAAAGACCCCTAGACACCCCATGAACTTTACGTTCCAGGACAATGACCCCAAGCACACAACCATCAGATCACCCGAGGGTGGAGTGATTGAATGAGGCAGGCAACGACAAGTGTGGTTGTGGTGGTTGTACCGTTGTCATTTTCTTTTATTGTATTGTACCGTTGTCATTTTGTTTTTGCACTAATGTTGTTTTGCTGTACAAGTAATACCCATCCGCTCTGGGTACTTCCAACATGTATTCAAAATTTGGTGGAGATTTGGCCAACCGTTTTTGTTTTTTATTTCTCGATTTTCAATTATACACCTTCAATCACATACAAGTCACAATTTTAAACGGATCTTCACGAAACTTCACCAAATGGACGAGTTGGTCGTCTGAGAGAATGCTAGGTCAAAAGGTCAAAAAATCCTGTATTTTTGAGGTCAAAAGGTGATCATAGGCTAAAGGTCAACTTTTTCAAGTTTATAAAATCCACCATTTTCATCCGATTGACCTCAAATTTGAAGAGGATTTGCAGATAAGGTCACTGAATTAAACTACCAACTATGTTTGAAGTCAATAACTTCGGTGCAATTTCTAAAATCCTCGATTTTCATCTGATTGACTTGAAATTTGAACAGGATTTGCATATCAGGTCAATGAATTCAACCACTAATTATGTTTAAGGTCAACAAAGGCCTAATTTGTAAAATTGATAGATAGGACCAAAAACTATACATATAATGATATCTCAAAAAGTTGTGCACGAGTTTTGACAAAACAAGGTGGATGAGTTGGATCGGTGATAAGAACAAGCGGATTGGATTTTGGTTCGGATCCAGACCATCAGTGGGATACAAAACGTCAACTGTTCCACCTGGCAGAGGTATGTGCTGTACAAAGTGCCATTCTACTTTGTGCTGTTTTGCCAAGTTGTCACTCTGCGAGTGATTTTTTTCATTTGTTTTTGTGCAGGATCTCAAAAAGTTGTGGACGGATTCTGATGAAATATTATGAGCATGTTGGGTGTGTGACAAGGACGAACTGATTAGATTTTGGTGAAGATCCGGATAGGAGAAAATTTTAAGTGATTCTTCACCATTTGTGGGGCAACTTAGCTAAACATAGCATAACAATTGTGCATTTTGTGAGGAAGGCACCAAATTTGGCACATTAGTAGCCTAACATATTATGAACAGATTTGGATATTGGGCCATCTCAATTTTTGACGGCACTGGAAAATGGCTGCCACAGCCATCAGCGGCTGAATGTGAGATGGCCCAATATCCAAATCTGTTCATATGTTGGGCTACTAGTGTGCCAAATTTGGTGCTTTCCTCACAAAATGCACAATTGTTATGCTAAGTTGCCTCACTACATTGAAAGATAGGGCCAAAAATGATATACAGCACGATAGGCTGGATATGTTCTCCTGGATCAGGCATTAAGGGGTGGAAGGATACTCTCCACCGAGTACCCTTCCAGTTTCCCTCACCAAAGGAGAGGGTATTGCATTTGGGTCCATTTGTTTGTTCGTACAGAACTTTCGTGTTTTTCTCCGCAAGTGCTTGTCGAATTGAGACAAAATTTTCACCATTGGTGTGACAACTCATGTAGAATGTTTGAATGATACTCATGACATCATAGGTCACGTGGTGTGGCAGCCATATTGGAAAAACTTTGGACCTCTATCTCTGAAGCCGCACCAAGGGAAAAATTGAAACTTGGCACACAGCAAGTACTCCTCATGGGGAATGTATGATTATGACGTCACAGGTGCCCTCGTTATGACATCATAATTGCATATGTAGAACGCCACATCCAATCAGTATGAAAAGTTTTGAGGGTCATCTCAGGATCAAATGGTCCACAGAAAAAAAAATAATTCATTATGTCATCGGTCACGTGATTTCGCAGATTATATATATATATATATATATATATATATATATATATATATATATATATACACATTTTAACCTTCAAAAATCTTCTCTGAAGTGGCTCAACAGATAGAGGCGAAATTTTACACGTATGACCGCCTGTCCATGAGGAACAAAAGGTTGATACATATATCATTGGTCACATGGTTGGCAGCCATATTGGATTTACCCAAAAACATAAAAATACACTACTCAAAATAAGTCCTGGTGAGGATCTGCAATCTCTGATTGTTCTTTTTCTTGTTATAAAATGTTTTTAGTGTCGAGTTCTCTTGTTGTGTGCATATGTTAATGTGGATGTCATCCACCCCCTTTCTTTCCTCCCCTTTGGTGGGTCAGTGTGCATAACTGTCCTTGTCTGCTAAATACTTACCCCATGTGCAAAGTGGGGTTAAGCAATTACTTCACTCTGTGACAGTCAATGATAGAGGAATAACTTAATTTTGATTGAATGTTATGTTTGGAACACTGTTGAACATGAATCAGACCATAAACTTGTAGTTCAGCAGTACTTTGGCAAATTGTATGGAAACCTTGACCTGAGCGCACCTGCTCACTAGTAGTAAAGCAATTTCTTCAGGTTGTCTGGCAGTCAAACAAAATTTAAAAAACATTCCACACAGGAAACTTACTGATGTTTGGGATGTTATAAAGGACACAAACAATAGGCACGAATAACTAATGTCAGGTGTTAAATAAGGCGGTGTTAAAGACTGCAGTAAACCCCTGAATAAATAGTTTGTTTTGTTTTGTATAATCTTTAAAATCTTTATTTTATTTTGATACTGTAAAACACAAATCGCATGGTTGGCACTTCCAAAACCCCTTAGTTTCACAGTACTTGGGCAAAATATTACACAGTCTTGACCAATCAAATTTGTCGGTCACGCTTTCAGGGTCAGGGAACATCCAGGTTCAGTGAAAATGGCGGCTCGTCCTCGGAAAACTGCAGGGGAGTTGAAGAGTGTTCGCTGAACTCTCCAGTTATTATTATGAAGACCATGTGTGAGACATCAAGGACACAAAGGTACACATGGAGATGCGAGACACCCGTGTCAGGTGTCCCTGGGGATTTCTGGCTTCATTGATCAAAAAGGTAATTTCCGTTTCACACCATCAATGTAATCACAGCTCCTGAATGAGCGGACCAGGCTGTCGTGGAGGTCTCGGGCCACCCCAGGCTTCCTCCAGCCGTTTCCTGTCCTCATCCAGGTGTTTCGTTGCCGTGCTGCTCTCCTCGTACTCGAGTTGTGCCTCGGCGGAAAGCGAGGCCAACGACCCAGACTCGGCTGCTATCCAAGACCGCAGAAAGTCGATCTTCTTTTTCGCCAGGAAGCAGGAACGAGCTGAAGACCGAAGGAGAACTCTTCGTGCTGCGTTCAGAGCCAGGGCCGCGTCGGCCAGCGCGGCGCACGACCATTGCGCACGATCCAACAGTCGAGCGGAGTCATGCAAGGCCAGAAGGCACAACCCACGGGACTCCCCTCGCTCTTGGGCAAGGCGGAGGGCATCTTGCAGCGCCAGGGCCGTGCTCTGGTACACGACACCGCGACCCAACGCCGGCGACGCTGCGAGCATCGCAAGCGTGGCGTCCGAGTCCAAGTTCCCGGCGTAGTTGCGGGCCGTGAGTGCATAAGCGAAGAGCACGCTCGCCAAAGCCGGACCCACAGTTGGGGAGGGAGGCTTGCTGAGCAGCTCTGAAAGCGGGGGTGGAGGGTCACCCTCAACGGGAACCACGGCGGGTTTCAGCCGTGCCGGGGGCAGACCCGAGCTGGGATTGAGTTCCTCAACAGGAACCACGGCGGGTTTCAGCCGTGCCGGGGGCAGACCCGAGCTGGGATCGAGTTCCTCAACGAGTCCGGGCCGGTGTGGTTCAACCGTCCGTTCCCACCACGGCACCCAAGGTGGGATGAGCCGGTGTGCTTCTCCTCGGGATAACAAGGCGTCGAACTCGCGTTTCTCAAGCTCACTCAGTCGTTCCCAAACCCGATCCAGATCACGGTCCAGATCAAGACCTTCCATTCGCTGCTCCAACGTTTGCTCTTCTTGCTCCTCATCGTCCTCACGCCCGTTCTGTTCGCCTCCATCCCAACACTCATCTCCACTCTTATCCAAGTTCTGCAGCACTCGCAGCACCTTGTGCTGTGGACCCGGCGTGCGGTGATCCCGAAGCCGTTCCAAACAGCAGTCTCGGTAAAAGGCCTCCGAGCAGGCCCTGTGCGCTTCGGCGCGATAACATCCCACTGAACAGTAGCGGGTATTACACCGCGGACACGTGTACGCCGCCCGGACACCATTGCACAGTTGGCAGGGATCATCCGCACCTCCGTTCAGCTCCATCACCCCAGCCCGAGACGGGCCTGACGTGGACGAGGCCCAATCAGAACTGTCATACTCACAATATTTCTTTCGTCTTTGAGATGGCGTTTACAAGTCTCGTTTGAAAAAAATTGACTCTTAAAGAATGAACATAAAATTAATTAACCTTAGTACAACAAGTAAGGGAAAAAAAACCGAAGGAACATTTTGAGAAACACCATCGTGAACTACACCGCCATGGCCATAACAAACTGTACCGTTTCTCTTTCTTGTTCGTTGTGTATCATATGATTGTATAATCGTGAAATATATATTTTTAAATTAATATTATTCTATCCTTTGAAGGGACGTCGGTGATACTGTAAAATTAATGGCTTAGCTTTGGCAAAAAAGATTACCGCTAGGGGGCAATAAAGTTGCGTGTGGTAGCCATTTGTACATTGTTTTAAACAGGTTGTGTGAAACAGCTGGCTTTTGGGGAGAGCATCGCAATCGGTCCGTCTGGTGGTTGTTTTGCGGTGAGGACAATCGGAACATCTGGTGGCTTTTGGGGGGTGAGTTCGACAATAGGGACATCTATTCGTGATTTTTATGAGAGCAGCACATTGTGAACAGCTGGTGGTTATTCGGGGCGAGTCGAACAACGGGGACATTTGATAGTTATTTGTTATTCTGGTGGTTAATTGGAGGGTGGGTTGGACAATAGGGACATCTGGTGGTTATTTCTGTGGTGGATTGGACAATAGGGACATCTGGTGGTTATTTATTTTGGTGGTGAGTTGGACAATAGGGACATCTGGTGGTTATTTATTTTGGTGGTGGGTTGGACAATAGGGACATCTGGTGGTTATTTATTTGGTGGTGGGTTGGACAATTGGGTGATCTGCTGGTTATTTATTTTAGGTGGTGGGTTGGATAATAGGGACATCTGGTGGTTAATTGGGTGGTGAGTTGGACAATCGGGTGATATCACGCTTATTTGAGGAGAGTTGTACAATAGGAACATCTAGTGGTTATTTAGGTGGTGGGTTGGACAAGAGGGACATCTGGTGGTTAGTTGGGGGCTGGGTTGGACAATCGGGTGATCTGATGCTTATTTGAGACAAGTTGGACAATAGGGACATCTTGTGGTTATTTGGGTGGTGGGTTGGACAAGAGGGATATCTGGTGGTTATTTGGGTGGTGGGTTGGACAATAGGGACATCTGATGGTTATTTGGGTGGGGGTTGGACAATAGGGACATCTGGTAGTTAATTCAGGGCTGGGTTGGACAATCGGGTGATCTGATGCTTATTTGAGACGAGTTGGACAATAGGGACATCTGTTGGTGATTTGGTGGGGGGTTGGATAACCGGGCATTAGCGGTTATTAGGGGATGAGCAACACAAGCGGGGCATCTTGCTATTTGAAGATGAGCATGAGCTGCAAGTAATAAGGGTGGTTATTTGGGTGGTTCTGGTGAAGGACAAGAGGGCCATCTGCAAGTTCTGGTGAAGAGGATAACAGTGAATGTATCCCCAGATGCCGTGACGACGAGATGTTGCCCCAGGTTTCCGTAGACCTCTTCGCACCCTATCCAGCTCATGTGGAGTACCCGAACGGAGACCTGCACAGGCTGTCCAACGGCTGTATCTATCCACGTGCCTCCGCACGTACGTGTCACTTTCACGTCATCCCCTTTTAGGGGTGTTTTGTTCGATTTATCAAAGTTTGGCAGTTATCCACATATATATATATATATATATAGAGAGAGAGAGAGAGAGAGAGAGAGAGAGAGAGAGAGAGAGAGAGAGAGAGAGAGAGAGAGAGAGAGAGATATGGATATGGATATGGATCTTCACAAGGAAGGATCAGTGTCCATGACCCAAATAGGTCAATGTATAATGATCACATTGATTAGCAAAATACAATTCTTGGTATCTACTTCCAATTGTCTACCTTTCTTTTGCTTAAACTTTCCTTTGTATTGTAGGACACACTCAATGCTTGGCTCCAGTTTCTCTCACGGGTCTTATCTCGCTCGTCCTAAGTATCCTGTGTGCTGCTCTCAACCTTGTGCGAGGTGCGCACGTAGTGGAACATGCGACACAGGTGGGATTATGGACGTGGATCTCCCTTGTCACCGAGATTTCCAGGTGGTTTGTAAGTGTGAGTAACAGAAGTAATGTAGTTAAAATCACTCCAGAATCTTTGTGGAAAGGCAGGCTCAAAACATGACAATTTACTTCATTATTTTCCACCACAAGACTCGCTCATTTGCATACTCATGCCACTTGCTTATCCGTCTCCGTCTATTTTGTCCCTTGGCCATGCTGTTTGTTTCCTCTCTGCTGCTCCTCGTGTTCTGTTGCGTCCTGATTCGTTCTGTGTTCTAGCTCTTCCACGAGAGCCGATTAGTTCTTTGGCTGGGCCACTCAAGGACTTTCACATTCTTGTTCTGAAGCTATTCCAGTGTTGCTTTGGCTGTATGCTTGGGGTCATTCTCCTGTTGGAACATAAATCTTGGCTGCAGTCGAAGGTCTTTTGCACTCTGAAGCAGGTTCTCCTCAAGGATTTGCCTGTATTTGGCTCCATTCATTGTTCCCACTATCCTTACAAGTCTTGCAGTCTCTGCCGCTGAAAAGCATCCTATATCATGATGCTGCCACCACCATGCTTCATGGTAAGGATGGTTTGAGTTGGGTGGTGAGCTATGCTTGGTTTCCACAAGACGTAGCACTTTGCATTCAGGCCAAAGACTTCAATTTTCATCTCATCAGACCACAGAAGCTTTTGCCTCTTGCTGTCAGTGTTTCACATGCCTTTTTGCAAACTCCAGGCATGCTGTCAGGTGCTTTTTCTCAGGAGTAGCTTCTGTCTGGCTACTCTCCCATAAAGCCTAGATTTGTGAAGCACTGCAGAGATTGTTGTCCTTCTGGAAGGTTCTCCCATCTCAGCCAAGGAACTCTGTAGTTCTGTTGGAGTGGTTATTGGGTTCTTCCTCACATTCTTGCCTGGTTGCTCAGTTTGGTGAGATTGCCAGCTTTAGGATAGTTCCATATTCTTTTCATTTCCTAATGATGAAGCTCATTGTGCTCTTGGGACCTTTCAACACTCTAGGTCTAGTAATTGTTTTACACCCTTCCCCAGATCTATACCTCTTCACAATTCTATCTCGGAGTTCTACAAACAGTTCCTTGGACTTCATGTTAGAGTTTCTGCTCTGACATACAATGTCAACTGTGGGACCTTACATAGAAAGGTTTCTTTCTAAATCATGTCCAATTAATTTATTTGGACACAAGTAGACTCCAATCAAGTTGTTCAGACATCTCAGGAATGATCAAAGGAAATTGGATGCACCTGAGCTCAATTTGGAGTGTCGTAGCAAAGCGGTTGAATAGTAATTGACGCAAGACATTTCAGCTTTTCATTTTTAATTAATTTGTAAAAAGTTTCTGAAATCACGATTTCACTTTGTTATTAAGGGGTATTTTGTGTAGACCAGTGACAAAAAAATTAAATTTAATCTATTTTAAATTCAGGCTGTAACACAACAAAATGTGACAAAAGTCAAGGGGTGTGAATACTTTCTGAAGGTACCGTATAATATCGTGAGATTCCGGATTAAACGTTTCGTTGATATTTCATTTTAACGTTGTATTTATGCCTCATGAAGAAGATAATTTATTTAAATAATTATTCTACTAACAATGGCTTGAGAGCAGCAATTCCACGGACTTTCCGTGGGACATATCTCATGAGATTGTGAAATGGACGTTGTTTTGACTATGACTTCACACCTGTCCTAACTTTTACGGAGACCAGTAATGTCTGAGGGACGGTGCGGCATGACTGCCGGCGACTGAGAGACAGTGCGACAAGCAAACAGGGAATGTCATCAGCAAAGACATTGAAGTCACAATTTGCATGACACGGAATTTCCGCAGGCACCTGCTCGTACTATCACAAGTTTCAATTTGCTAAAATTATCATTGTGAGGCTAGCCATCCTCTTTCCAATTTCTTCGATACCATTAAACTATAATTATTTTTGTTTGATACATAGTCAAGGTTCGTGGAAGAGCTAACACATTGAACGGATCTGGATGGAACACACAAAAACAGGACACGAAACACGCATGCATGGAGAGGGAAACTCCAAGGAGGAAAAAAATGGAAAATTAGGATTTTGAATCGGGGATGACTTGAGATGGTGGTGAACAGCTGTTGTCTTGAAGACCTGGAGGGAATAATGAGGAGATTGAAGAGGAAATGTAAGGTGATTTCACAGGCAGGAAAAAAAAAAAGAGAAAGAAATGAGTGGAGGTATGATTTGTGATCCTGGATTTAGGTAGTTTTACCAGAAGAGGATGATTGGTGGACCATGTGTGCTCTGAAGAAGCCTGGGGAGGTGGGACAAAGCATGGAAAGAGCAGGGGGTGCAAGACCAGAACGGAGGCAGTAGAAGACAGAGACCACCGATTGTCTGTGATGGAGAAGTGATAAAGCCATAGACTCGGCTTCAGTGTGAGAGATTCCAATGATCTTGAAGACCTTCGTTTCCATGGTGTCGATCTGAGCAAGATGTGAGGCAGGGGAGCCAGCCCAGAGGGGAGAGCAGTACCCCATAAAGCTGTGGATGAAGGCCTTGTCGGTGTATAGGAGTTCAGGTGTGCCAAGGAAGGACTTTCTACAACGGAGGATGGATGCCCAGTCAGTGACTGGCTTTGGAGACCAACTTGCTAATGCGGTTTGCCCAAGAATGATCATGGCTGATAGTGAGACCCAGGAGTTTGGATGACTGAACCTCCCCAAGAGGATTGTTAAGAAAGTATATGGGGGGTGGGTGGGGTTGCCAGATGGTCCTTTCGGAGAGAGAGTGAGAGATTGAGATTTGTGAGGATTGAAAGACATATTCGAAGTATTTGACCAGCTTTTGATTTTTTTTTTCATTGTATTAAGAGAGGGAAGAGTCTGCAGCCTTCCTGTCTGAATGATGAAGGATGTCATGGAAGAGGGTGGAATCATCAGCAAATCTATAAAGGGGTTTTTCCAGTCAGAGAGATTGTTGATGAAGATCAGGAATAGGACTGGGCCTGGAACACTGTCTTGGGGCAATCTAACCGGGGGGGGGGGGGTGGAATGAGCAATTGGGTATTGGAGCACCGACCGAGGGCCCAGGCCATCAAGGAGCCCTTGACCAAAACAAAAAAAAGTTTCCATTTTCATAAATAGGAGAGGAAGGTGATTTTTAGAATGTACATATAAACATAGCATATTAATTGTTATGTGAAAGTCAATTTCCAATTTTTTTTTTTTAATGCAGCAAAGTCATTTACTGCTGTGAAACATTTTTATCTTCTTTAAACAAACATTTACTACGATTAAAGCTACAGTTTCAAACTTTACAGAAGAAAGGTTAACCATGAATGGGAATTACAAAAAACTGGGTTTGTGTCCTCTGTCCAAAAACAAATTATGAACCATCTTCACACGTATTTTTTTGCTAATCTTACAGAGAAATGGTGTTCAATTGTCGAGGGTGTGAATTGACTCGGTCGGTCCGAATGCCCTGCTATCTCCTTTTATTCTACATCATACGGCTAAAGTGACTATTTGTTTTTCTCGGCAAAATCTTCCGATAAATGGCGCGGAGAAATAATTTTGTCCGTGTGTGCATTTTATTATTCTGTTTCAGGCCGTTTGCTCTATTATATACTTATTACATCCTTAACATTCCATGATGCTTTGGACTGCAATGCATGTTCTGTACTCTGCAACACGAGGTACACCAGTTTCTGGTTTGTAAATCCGTGTATTTGCTTTAAATTCACAGTCTCGTTATTATTCTGCATATTGTGCACAAATGGTTGTTTTATTAAACTTTTATTTTGCACTATCATTCAAAAGTTTTATCCAAGGGGCCCACAGACCCCCCTTTATCCCAAGGGCCCAGAATACCGGTCAGTCTGCCCCCAACTCCAACCTTGACACAGAGAGGAGATTAAAGGATTCCGCCGAGTACCACACCTTGGCTACTCGAGTAGAGGAAGCCCAACTTTAACAACCCCAATTATTCCTCCCTTGTTGGCGAACATTTTTTGCCCAAAGTCGTTCATGAACCGGGTTGGCCAGGCCGAACATTCGACTGGTGGAGGAATTTGTGATTTGTTCAGGGTGATGGTGTAATTTTCCTCCTCTTGGTGTAAGACACCATGGGATCTTTGACGTCCAGTGCTGACAAATGCTTCTTCCAGCTTAATGTCTGTCCGAAGGACGGTGCACGCTTGGATGCCTCGTCCTACAAGTGAAACACCAGGACGACGGTTTAAATCTAGGCCGAGATTCTAACCCAGGGTATATGGCTCAAAGCTGAGTATGCATACCTCAGCTGTCCTTTCTTGGACACCATCAAATATCCTGACCATTTAATCAGAAGTTATTCATCATGACAACTGATTTCTAAAAGTTTTCTTGTTATGACAACACACCCCTATCAGAAAAGTGTATATGAGAATTTCGCTTGCAATGGGCGATTCATCATTGTGAGATTAATTGCTTGCATCGGATTGTCAAATGCAATGGTTTGTTTGTTTGTAGTATCACAGCATCAGTTGGCTAGCAATCAGGTAGGAACACTCAACATACCATGTATAGCATTTGAAGATCCATTGTTCTCCACAACCTGTGAATCTCTGTATCTTCATGAAGCCATTGGTACGTTTCACGAGCAACATGATGCTTCACTGCGATTCAAACTGAGATGATATCGTTTTGATGTTCTCTTATTTTATTTTTAAAAAAGATTTTTGAGGAATGAAGTGAAAGGTTATTGTAGAATTAATGTTTTGTCGACACATTTTCAAATACAAGGTGTTCGGCAGCTTCTCCCCTCCTCCCGCTCAGCTTTTCAAATTGTCTAATGTATTTGAAAAGTACAATTAATTACTCTGCCTATTGTCCTTTATACAAACATTTATTTCTCAGGATGATCAAGAATGGAAACTTGTTGCATCGGTATTCTTCATCATCTGTGGAGCTTGTTTTGTACAGGTAAGCTTCAAATCGCACAAAGAAAAAGAGAGGGATTCTCCTTTACAAATGACCCAAAATCGAGATCTTATATTCAAGAACAATGCCCCCTCACTCACGCCATTTTAATTTAATGCTATTCACCGAATAACAATTTTCACCCATTCCTTGGCATCAATAATACTTGTGATGTATTGCTCCCACTCAGTGTTATATGTTCCTACTGCCATGTTATGGAAGGCTGGCAGTGAGTGGAGTTGCCAGCATTGCCATCTGTCTCGGCAACCTCTACCTATTAGGACACAGGAATATATGGCAGCTCCTCTTCCACACTGCCGTAGCCTTCCTTTCGACTGCACAGACGTACTTCCGGCCAACGCAGCACAGCATCCCATTGCCATGCGTATGATCACACCCCTCCCCTCAATAAAAGAAATCTACTCGCCAAGTTCGCACAAACCAACAAGTGGAGATTTCTTGGATGTTCAGAAACTACACAAAGACTGATCGAAGCATAGGTGTGTCCCAAACCTGTGTACAGAGGGTACATTGTTCTAAAGTTTGTGGAAACACATTTACCATGATTGTGGGACTTGGACTGCATGGGATGATGGTGGTTGTTAATTGGTATTGCACTGTACCTTAAAGTTCAGAGTAATCACAATGGGCTGCCTGACTGAGTATCCATACTTATTTTGAGCCATTCTGACTGCATGTGAATATTCAGAACAATCTTTGTTTCCTGAATGAACTCCTTCCTTTTATCTTCAAATAGTTCTCAATTTCACTCTCCATGCCCACTGTATAATTATGTTAAATGAGCTGTTTCTCGTTCTCCCACCATCTTTTCATCAAACATATTTTGATATAAAACGTTTATACAATGTCTACATTCCATTTTTTTTAATGTGCCCTCAACTTTAGCTTGTTCTTTTAATACAGATGTTCAGGCTCATGGAAGAATAGGGTGCAGAAGTATGTATACTGAAAGGGGGAAGGATAGGATAAATCAATGAAAAAAAAATAAATCACAGATGTGAAGGGATTTGACAAGCCAATGATTTGAGCTAATACTAAAGTACGGGACTGTCGACAAGTTGTCAATTTGGATATGTGTAGAAGAAGAAAAAAAAACAAGGTGTGGGTTTGGATGATGAACATGCTCAACAAGGATGGTGATGTGAGAAGGAAAGATCTGATGCTGCATCTCAAGATGGTCACAAAACAAGGCCTGCCTCGATGTGAATGCTTCACATCTTGTGTCCTCCTTCGCCTTCACAACGTGGAGAAATGCCAGATATGATACAGGAATATACCAAGCAACAGTCCAATTCTGCAAAGGATGCCAAGATAGTGTACGCTTCGTGAAGCCAGCTTTGAAATGTAATCTGGTGGTCATTACAAGTGTCTGGTAGGCAACTTTGTGAAGACCAAGTTAGAATCTTCTGTAGTTGAGATTCTGCTGCAGCCTTGAGATGAAAACCGAGACAAGATGATATCAGTGATTACAGGGGGCTTACCTGAGATGGAAAGGTCATTAGCCCTTAGAGTACCAGTTGTGAGAATGATCAGGTTACAATTCTTACGATAGAAATAAAATTTGAACCTATTTAAATTTTAAAAAGCTACCCAATGTCCCAAAAATGGGGACAGGAGGAACCAACTAAATACCAAAAAAACCCTGATGTGTATATATATATATACATATATATATATATACATATATATATACACATATATATATATACATATATATATACATATATACACATACATATATATATATATATATATATATATATATATATATATATATATATATATACATACACACACATGTGTGTTTGCATTCTGCTCAAATGAACAGAGTAAGTCATCCTTTCTGAAATCACAGTTTATTGAATATGAATATAAATGTTGAGTCATGCTGCAAGGTTCAATGTAAATAAATAGAGAGGATTGCATCTAAAAGATGGCCCTGGTGAACACCAGCCCTCAAAAGGAAAGAGAAGACAACATGGAGAATAATGTTCTGCTTTTTGCAAATCAAGTTGACCTTGGATACCAAAGGATGAAAGATTGTTTAAGGAGTCTACCCCCATGTTCCTGCTTTCAATTCAAGACCTCTACCGCTGATTGGATTCATAAGCAGCATATCCAGGTTTGAAACACCTAGCGAAAAACCCAACTGGTGATGAACCGACTGGAAAAGTTAAATGACCGTCAACAGTAATCAATCCATTTCTTCACCAGCATTTGTAATACCTGATGCCATTTTGTGCATCGACCAGAAAGAGCATTTTAGTTTTGTTCCACAAAAAGTTATCTTCTGCAAACCATTTGTAACTCCCATTTTGAAGAATCTCAAGATCCTTTTTTGCTCCACCGAGATGTTTCTTTGACAAATCCTTTCAAATCGTGTACCTCGGATAGACAAGCAATATATTGAGTTCTCTTTCAAAGAACTTAAACGCTGGAGGTCATTAGGCCTATCAAAGCCTGTGTTACGATTGCCAACCTATGGTTTGTCCATGCTCAATTCTTTTTAAATGTTGAACGTCAAGCAAGGAAGCAGCACGTTACATTTTAAAAGTCTTTGGTACGATTCAGCTAGGGAGGGTCGGGTTAGAATCTCCGACCTCTCAGACCCATGGCGGACGCTCTAACCATTGCACCACCAAGTCTGCTCTGCCACCAAGTTTGTCAATTTTCAAATAGTTCTCTTGCAAATTCACTGTCAAGTAGTGGTATGTATGGTATAATCAAATTGCCATATAATGCTCAACATTGCAGTCAATTGGCCAACTGATTGAGAAAGCGAACCGATCGGCGACGCAGTACGCACTCGATGCAAGAACAATGAATCCATTATATTACTACTGTGTGGCAAAGACAGTTGTTTGTGCCAAATAAGAGATACCATGTGAACAGCAACACAGACAGGTTTGCAATGCAACCGCACATCTTCCGCAAAAGTGTGGTGCGATCTGCCTTTTCCTCCAAATTGATGACATCGTGCATCAGGTTGAGATACACATCTCCAGGAAATGCAGTAATCTGCTCGTTATATTTATGCAACCTATAATCTTGACACCAACGAGAAATGGAATATCTCTGGACGACATGTCAAAGAAAATTGTCAACAAAAAAAACCTGAACAAACTGACAAGCACTGCGTTACGTTTCAGGAGTCCCGTCTGGGCTCGATTACAAGCTCAACAACGAACTGCTATAATGGGTTTTTCATGAGCAGGCGATTGCATCAATGAGTACCCTTGTCCCCATGGTGGTGATGTCGATCCACGTGTCGAGTGAAAAGCATTCAATGATGGAAACCACGTCCGCTGGCACCTTTCGGAAAGAGCAGGCCATTGTGTATGAACGTCCTGCCCAAATCTCAAATCCCCAGATGAGGCCCGATTCAGCAGCACCACGATGGAGTTGTGATCGAAGGTACATTCTTAGTTATGTTAAAAACTGTCGGGTGTCTGAGGTGGGTAGAAGAGTCTGCAAAATTGTAACTACATTACAGCAATTATCCCTTCATTCAAGCAAAGTAGACAAACTTCAGGGGTTGGGGGTAGGGGGGGATAGAGAAAACAACAACAGTTAAAGCCTAAACTGTGATAAGAAAAACTTAAATTCAAATCAGTACTTTTTAAAACGACCAGTTTTATTTTACAATTCATGTTTAAATTAAAAAAAAAAATTTGGGGGGGGGAGAGTTGGTCTCCTACGAATGTGATTAGCATGCAAGTCCAGGGTTGTTAGGATGAGGTGCATAGAGCACAAGTTCACCACTGCTGTAGAATATGTAAAGAGACGAGATTAAATTCAATCGCTGCAAAATGCTGGAAGAGATTTTTGCAAACTACAGAACCTGCAACATTCGAATATATTTCCGGAGCGGTGGAGATCAAAATTCAGGAAGAGGCCAAAAGGTTG